>CAEGAE010024178.1:0-23417 GCA_903067095.1 Girardinus metallicus | reverse complement strand
TAGAATTATTCTACTGATGACTAATGTTAAATATAGTGCAGTTAAATACTCATCTGTGCTTCGGAGACATTGGTATGGTTACCTGCTGAACGGTTAGGAACCTTTTTATTGTATTTTTATTTTTTTAGTGTATTTGTTATCTTTTTATGTAAATTGGACTTTGAGTCTGGAATAAAGTCTCTCTCTCTCTCTCTTACTAAAAACATCTCAGAACGTGTTCATTATTAATTCCACGGCCGTCATTATTCCTGTGTTAGCCCAGTTTTTCTGACTACCTGCTAGCTTAGCGTTAGCTTTCACTCACACCTGCCCTCCTGCCTCTTCCTGAACATGTTCACTCCTTCTTACCGGGCAGCAGCGGCTAATCTGAACTCTTCCTCCATCTGAACTCTTCCTCCATCCATCCCTCATCACGTCTCTCTCATCATCCTCCTCCTCCAAAATAAATAAATCCCCCTGAATCGCTAACTCCCCCTCCTTCTCTGCACCTCAATCTGCTCCAGCGGTCAAAGATTGTGTGGTATAAACTTATCGGCTTGTTTGACAATATTTTTTCTGAATTGGCTTTTTAGCTTTTGTTATCGTAGTGTTTGTGACCCGCCCGGTCTCGTATCCGCTCACTTTGCTCGGACTCCGGTTAGATGACATGACGCATAGGGGGGAGGGGCGGGCCAAGGAGGACTGAGGGATTTCATTGGGTAAGCCCAATGTCCGTCAATAAAATCAACCAATGGGCTGTCGCGGTCGATAAACATTACATTTGATGTACATTTTGTGTTAAATTATGACAGCCTGGGGCCGCCCCATATATAGTATGTGCATTAGTCTGTATCCCAGACGATCAGGCTTCGCCTGAACAGAAGTTCAAACTGAGTGGAGCTTTTTTTTTTTTTTCTGTTCAAATTGTCAACCCACCACAGTGGCGGTTGCGTTGCTCCAATTTAAACGAAACTTAATACTTTTACCCGCATTTGGCCGGTGGCGGGCGCTAATTTCCACCCCTGGTTTCACTACACGCTAAGCTTATTATAGTTGACCAAAGTTAATAAAATAATGAGAACTGAAATTGAGAAAACATTTTTGTAAGCAGAAATAAATAAAAAAGGTTATTAATGAGAAAAACCTGTAACAAACTGGAACGATTGACCCATTGCAACTACGTCACTTGATCATTAGAGGCGCCATGACGGAGATAGGAAGTGAGGGACAGTAGCATTGAACAGAGCAACTGAAAATGTTTTCCAAAGTTGTTTTTTTCCAGTTTATACGTGGCTTCTACTCGTTCGAGTCGAGCTAATTTGTCAGTGAATTTAACACAGCTGGTTGGAGCTCATAGACGGCGGCATTTACAAAAGTTGGAAGCAGTTAGCTTAGAAACCGACCCGTACCTCTTGACGTGCTGATCAAATTACCGACTATGACTGAATTCACACCACATTATTTATATCACTATGTCATAAACAGCGTTTCTCCCTTATGCCGGAGCAACATTAAAAACCTATAAAAAACGAGATGCTAACCAGTTTTTTTTTTGTTTTGTTTTTTCCCCCATACATGCTAGGCTACATGACGGCGCAGCACTGTCTCCATGGTTACCAACGGTTCTCCATAATGCGATATATTTACTTATAAAATATAGGAAGGTTAGTCTTCTTACCTTGTAAAGAGTGTTCGCTGGAAATCCGCGATCACACCGAGGGCTGCCAGTCATTATGACTAACGGCTGATATCCATCACCGCCGTCTCGTTCCTCATTATGAAGTCACACAAAAAAAAACAAAAAATGACACGTCTGGTTTGCATCGTTGCCTGTTTGTGCAGCCGACCGCGCAGCACCGTATGACCTTTTTTTTTTTTTTTTTTTAAAGCGTAATCAACTAAATAGAAGCGACATTAGGGTCAGATGTCTATTTTTAGACTAGCTTTACAGGAGCGCACTGGTTGTTTTGACGTCCGTCATGGCGGAGTGGGCGGAGTTCTGGAGACCGTGACGTCACGCGCAAAGGGTCAATAATATGTGCGTTTATAAAACAAACTAAAACAAACTGAAATTGCAGGTGTAACATGTAGTTCATAGCCTTTCGAACTGATGTGAAATTCATTTCTCCCGCATCACAAATAGTTTGTCAGCCGCAATTACTGGACTGTCCTCCTATGCATACTAGTCTGCAAAATGGTTGTTCAACAGTAATTGAATACATTTTTATCTCCAGTGTATACGTAATCACAACACTTTTACCTCTTTGAATTCTGCACCTAAAATGAACCAAAGTATGAAATAATTAAAACTACTACTTTTGCTAATAAAAAATAAACAAAGACTGAACAATATTTCATAACTAATAGAAACTAGCAAACACACCAATTAAAACTAACAAACTAAATAAAACTAAACTATAATAAAAAACCCAAAACTATAATTACCCTGCTACACACAGTGTGACATATTTTAAGCATTTTTTTTCTGACCATTTAGATTTTTGTAAATACATCTAAAAATTTACTTCCTTAGAAAATGTAAATATTGCATAGGAATAAAACAAAAAATATGTAATACAGATTGTTCTTCTTGCTGAGAAAACGTGCTTTACAGTGCATGCATGCAGTGAATTTGGTTGGGGTTCCTTTTGCATGAATTGCTGCATCAATGCAGCAGGATATGACTCTGATTCCTGGTGCAGAAATGCAAAGTGAAAAGAAACTATTCAGAAATACTAATACTAATACTGGTTCATGTGAGATGTTCTTAAAAGCTCTGCACTTTAGACTTTTCTGATTCTTTAAAAGAAAAGAAACATAATTTTTCTTCCACTGTGCAATTATGTGGTCAGGAATAATAATGGAAGTAAATCTGGATCCGAGAGTCATTTTTCATTCAGCTTTGGTGGAGGTCATGCAGCCTCAGAGTGAATTTGCCTGCTGCTCTTCATTAGCTCAGGTCTAATTTCACACTTTAATGTCTGACCACTGAACCTTAATGATGCCTCCAGAGCACAGATATATTAGCATAAAATAATTCCCCTATATGTCAGTTTTAATAGTCAGAATGCAAAAATATCTGCAAAGCTTCAAGGTTTGTTGAAATATTAATGCTGAAATTAAGTTTTTCAACTTAATTCTGCACATTTACAAGATGTTTTTGTTATTATTATTCACTGTCGCTTTATTAAGACACTTGTCTATTTTTAAACTTGTGATTTCGTAACAAAGCTCATTTGACAGTCAAGATTTCTAATTGCCTCTGCATGGAACAGCGTTGCTAATATAAACAAGGTGACTGGGGAGACAGTTTGACATCTGACTGTCAAGAAAAACAGCGCGACAGGAGGCACAGATGGAAAAATATTTCTACAAAACTTGACACTGAAGACAGGAGATCAGCATGATTAGTACAACTTCTGGTACCTTCAAATAGTACAGCTATAGTCAGAACCCTTCCTGTTTTCCACATTTCTAAGAAAAAGTGAAGAACAAAGAAAATGTTTGAAGGGTTACAAAAGTTTTTGATCAACTTCTGGAGCAAACCCTCACTCATTGTAAGTCATTGTGATGTACTGATTAAAGTTCTCTTCCATTTGAAAACAAACCCAACATTCCCAGGGGAGTTGAGATTTGAAGATTTTTCAAGTCAAGAGTCAAAAGGTTTAATTTCCAGACTTTGTCAGGATGATTTATTACACTGGAAGATCCTCAGCTCATCATCAAAATGTTCCTGGATTGTTGTAAGACACTACTCTTTATTCATTGCTTAGTTCATGAACAGAAATGCTAGAAGACAAATCACAACCTTAGAATAAAAATGGGTTCTGCACATGGTTTGCATCAGGATGTTTTGCTGTCTTATGCTTCCCTCAGCATTTCTTGCTGTAATGGCCACTTTAAAACATTGACTTTTATTCTTCATAAAGGTGCAGTATTAGGTTAAATCAACCTTTTTTGAGCTTTACGTCAAGTTTTAATGTTATTCACCCATCAAAAACATACCTGGAGTGTTGCTTTGATTCTTTCAAATCCTTATTATTAGAAATACACATATTGGACATAAGCAATGGCTGTGCAAGTAAATCAGATCACTGATCAATATCTGGTTTCAGCTAATCTGTATTATGCTGCATCTGACCACTGCACAATAATCAATGCAAAAGTTAAAGCTGCAAAGTTTGCAAAATTTATTTGTTTTTCTTCCAAAACTTGATGCCACTAGTTGTTAGTTCGTAGAGCGAGATAATAATCGCTACCTGATTAAAGACACCACAAAAACTTTGTCAATATTCTGCTAACGTCGCAAAAACACAATTTTATAATTATGGTGTTTTTCATTAAATAAGAAATGCAATTGAAATCAAATGCGAAAAAAGTTATTTCTTTGCAGTTCTGCAAAATAAACCAATTTCGAAATAGTTTTAGAAAATCTTTTTATGAGAAAACAAGAGTTTTCTTTTTAAATGGCATGTTTCCATTAAGAAAATTTATTGTCAAAATGTCAAATTGCACAATTATGTGGTCCGTGGAAATGCAGCTAATTTTCAATTTTTATGTTCAATCTTTAAGGCGATCAATCATATCCATTCAAAGTGCTGTCCCTCTTCACTGCTGGCTGCTGATTCAATTTCAGCCAAAATGATCTTCATTTGAACCAACATCTCACCTGATTCATCATCTTAATCCCCAAATTGTCGCGTGTGAACAGATGGAAAAACGTGCAATCAAGTTTGATAAAGCATGACAATGTAATATTGGACTGGAGCCCATTAAGCCCCCTGCTATCGTCATGCCAGCCTACTAAAAGTGATTTATCACAGAATAAGCCCATTATTTGGTTTTCACCCAAATCACCGAGCATGAGATTGATTATGCTTCCAAAAGTTATTTTGCTTGAGGGCAGGGTAAAACCCTATAAGTGTCATTAAGCCAACCATATTGCAAAATGTTGTTTTTAGCTGCTGGCCTCTTCAAAAAAACCCACTTTGCAGTGGAAAAAAATAAAATCCCTGCCTGCTATCTGGTCCTCCCAATCAATGGTGCTTTCATGCTGTGGAATTATGAGCTTGTTTTCCTGCAATTAGTTTGGTGTGAACCAACTCTATTAGCGTAGCTCAGTGATTTCTTCTCGCTTTTCCTCCCAACAGATCCCTTGATCCGTGTTGTGTGCATAATTACCCATCAATGATTAGCTTCTCGGCTGAAGTGCAGAACACCATTAAGAGAGAAAGCGCCGCAACTTCATCTGTGTCAAACACCCAGAAAATGGATCTCTAACTCTCTTCTCATCCTTTTGTTTAAGATTAACCTAATGTGTAAATTATGAATATTTTCCCAAACAACATCCTTAATTATTTATTTTAATTTGAGGGAACAAAGTTCATGTTAGTGCCAAGACCATAGACAGGTTTTTACTTTTATGACCTGGATCATAAAAGTAAGGCAAGCGGCTATCCGCCATCGCCACGTCTGTTTGTGTGTAACTTTTATTTAACCAGATACGTCTCATTGAGATTAAAAATCTCTTTTTAAAGAGAAGCCTGGCCAAGAACAGCACACCAACAATTAGAAATAAGGGTGCACCGATTTATCGGCCAGCTGATTTCCTTAATTTTGGGAGATCAGTAATCGGCCAATACTTATATGTGAAGCCGATCTTACCTACCTCAACAAAGGTGTAAAAATCATCCTCTGTCCTCCTCTGCTCTCCTGTGAGAGCGGTTTGACTGACAGACCGGCCCACCACGTCATGTCTGCATGTTTGCAATTAACAATAGTAACTCCACTGCTGCCAACTCAACCATTTTTTTGCTATATTTAACGATATTTGGCTCCGCTATGCATTGAGCTAAGATGGCGCGGATCACTTCTGGTTCAGACCTGTGGGAACTATAGAAGGAAGAAAACAAAGCCAGTCCACACGCTTAACATTAACAGCCATGTTGTTTGGATCGGCATTTCTCTATTTGCAGAGGAGGACGGCTGTTTACAGCACAGGCGATTTTCGGTAAGCTTCATAGTGTCAAACTGGAACGTTACATACATCAGCGGCAAATATTAGCAATTTGGTAAAGCTTAAAGCCTCAACGTCGTCTTAAGTCGCTGGGGGTCTGGACCCTCTGTGCAAAGCAAAGAGTAGTACAATGCACACAGAAAATGTAACCATAAAAGCAAATACGATGAAAACTCAACACAAAGGAATGATCCTATATGGCAAGATGCAGATGGCAATTGTAAGAAAACATTCAGAAATTAACTGAATATGACAACAAAGAAAAACAGAAAACCAAAACATTCTAGAAAAAAATAATGCAACCAAGTTGTAACAAAAAAAGAAAAAAAAGACAGACCTTCAGAGTCCTTTGGATTTATTTATAACACGCAGGTATCATATTCCTGTGTTTTTGTTTAATAATTCATCCCTGACAAGTGCCTCCTGAGCAACACAAGCTCCTCTCTCTATCAGCTGCGTGAACTCTCAGTGGACACTGAAGCTCTCTCTCCTCTTCCTCCTCCCTCGCCTGCTTCCCTCCAGTATCCCGGCTCCCTCTCCTCTCCTCTGCACCTGCTCCTCCCCTCCTGCCTCGCTTATTATCCTCAGACTCGGATCTGCGCTCCATCCTCGCCAAGTGATGCTCCTCGGTGGCGCTTCATTGATGCACGGAGCTCCGCCGCGGTCTGGTTTCTTCCGCGGGGAAACGCGCACTGAGCGGCGGCCGAACATGGGAATTTGATGGGGGGTTTTCTGAGGGAGTGAGCCGGAGGAGGGAAGGACGACGAGGAGGCGCAGAGGTCCCATCAGAGAGCGGTGAAGGACTTGGAGCAAGAGGGGGAGGAGGAGGGAGGACTCCGGGGAAGCGGGACGCAGAGGATGGCTTACAAGCTTCACATAGTTTGATCCGGATTGCGGGGGCAAAATTTAGATTTCTTTTTTATCTTGGAGTTTCTGGATCCTTTCTGTTTGTGATGGAGTGATACAAAGAGCGCACTGTAAGTTCAGATCCGCCATGAAATCAGTGTTTTTCAGTCGCTTCTTCATCCTCTTGCCCTGGGTCCTTATTGTCATCATAATGATCGACATCGACAGTAAAAGGGCGATCCGGGCTCCTGCGGCGGGGCGGACCGGCAGGGCGCAGCGGAACCCCCGGGGCGGCTCACCGGGAGCCGGCGGCGCCCAGAACCAGTCATCGCTGCCCATCATCTACGCCATCACCCCGACGTACAGCCGCCCGGTGCAGAAAGCCGAGCTGACCCGGCTGGCCCACGTCTTCCGCCAGGTGCCCCGAATCCACTGGATCGTCGTGGAGGACTCGACCTCCCGCACCGACCTGGTGACGCGCTTCTTGGCCCGGAGCGGCGTGCCGTACACGCACCTGCACGTGTTCACTCCCCGCAGGTTCAAGCGCGCCGGGATGCCACGCGCCACCGAGCAGAGGAACGCGGCTCTCGCGTGGCTCAGGCAGCACCGCGGCAAGCGCGACTCCGGCGTGGTTTTCTTCGCGGATGACGACAACACGTACAGCCTGGAGCTGTTCGAGGAGGTAACCTCTTACCTGTTCATCAGCTCATCTTCAGCATCCATCGCTTTGATTTTAAATCAAAGATTCAAAAGTTAACTTATATCTGCTTAAATAATAATAAAAACCCAACAAAGTGGTGTTTTTCACTTGTTTAAATCAAACTAAACTTAGGACATTTGAATTTTTCTTATAACAAAATATAAATTATTTCTAACCCAGGTGAAAAATAATCAACTTAAATATATTTTAAACGGGATATATTTCCAATATGTTACCAATTTGATGTACATTTTAATATATTCGATACTTAAATAAATTTCTAGTATGTCAAATTTTGGTGCACTTTATTTTAAAAATTATTTTTCCTGGAATATACGTTACATTTAAATGCATTACTAAAACTATACTTCATATATTCCTTTTTAAAATATTTTGCATGTACTTTAAAAACTGATATTTTAAATGCACATTTTGTAGTTGAGGTGTGACGATGTTAATTTGGAAGACTGTTGATTTAATAGCTGTCCAGCAGACAGTAACTGAAGAAGGGTCGTTATTTCCATTCATGTTTGTGGAAAGGTGAGTGGAAGGAGAAAGTGTGATGGAAACTGTGCAGGTGCAAAGAAGAAAACGGTTGGCTGGACTGTTGTGTGGCGGTCCAATGTGCTCTTTTGTAGAAATTAAGGTAAATGTTGCATTTTATTTTAAGAAGTCAAAGTCCAAAAGCCTGGACAGCCATCCAGCAGACAGTTAGTCAGGAAGGGAAAGCCTCAAATTGTTATTTCTGTGTTCTATCCATACATATTCATGGAAAGTTGAGTGGAAGGAAAAAGTGTGATGAAAAAGATGCAGATGTTAAGAAGAAAATGGTTGGCTGGACTGTTGCCGGTGGTCCAATGTTCTTTTCTGAAAGAAATGAAGATGAATTTTGCTTTTATTTTTAAAATCAAGGTCCAAAAAACTGAACAGAAATGGAAAAACAGAGAATTAAAGTTCCTGAAGTTTCCATTTTGTGAAGATGTCATTTCGTAGTGTTGATCTACTGTTATCAAGCTGTATGAGGATTTATTTTTCAGCACCTGCTTATGGCTGGAAATAACAAATCGTTGATTTTACTGTTCTTAATATGGCAGCAAATCCATGCAGAGTTTGTTTAAAAAAAAGAAAATGACACAGCATGAGACGAGAATTCACAAGATGGAGGCAGATATTAAAGTAACCTGCGTTTTCTTTAATATCTTAGCAGAACCAAGTCAGCTCCATTAATGCACAATTACTTTGAGGGAAAAATGCAATTAATTTCACTTCTTTTTTGGCCATATTTAACCTGTTTTAATCTATATAGAGGCTACATAGTGAAGCCGTCAGATAAAACTGAATGCCGAGTAAAAACGTAAAATTTTATTGCTGCTGGGTTTTCCCCCTGTGATCCTGATGGATTTTCACTGGAAGACTGCAGAAAAGTTTCACCGCCCCGTAAAGCGGCGCCTCTTAATAATGCAGGATGTTCAAAGTGAGAAACGGCTGATGGATTTGCAGTAAATGCATCAGAAGTTACTGTAGAACACCAGGAAATGCTCGTCTATGTGTCGTTTTCTACCGGCCAATAACAAGCAGATATTGTGTTTGCATCAAACGTAAAATTTATTTGGGTTTTAGTCAAATTTCATTACTATTAATTACAGACATTGAATACAAATGTCCCTTCATTTCCCTCGATTTTCAATTTAAAAATTCCAGATTTAAAAATTTTGATATTTTTCAACAATTTTTATTATATTCTATTGAGTACATAACACTTACCTAATTGTGTTATTTTATTTATTCTAGTTTTTTTTTTCTTGCCTCCAGTAGTAACACTTTTTAATATTTATATGTATTTGTAGTCACACTTACAGTTTTTCGGTATTTCTTCTGTGTAGCCAAGCAGCGATATTTTGTTGTCAAATTCACTTGTGTCTTTTTGCAACGACACTAAAGTCAGTCTAAGTTTCCTAAGTTTATTATCTTCCATAAATTATGAAGAAACAAACTGGTTTCCAGTTTAACGGTGCTTACTTGTATCTATTTCACCACTTTTCGGCATCCAGATCAACTTATTTTGGTTCTATTTCAAAATCCGAACATTTAGACTTCTAAGCTCAATTTTCCAAATTGAAGTTTGTGAACTTTTTTGTTTCTACAAACCAAACAGGAGTTTCTAGTCTGCATTTGCTGACCCAGACTCAGTCTCTGTCAGTCACTTAAAAATCAAAACATTCAACGATGTGGAATTGATTTAAAAGTAAAGTTGTGATGTTGGAAATCAAGGTTAAAGGATTCAATCTAAAATCTTCTCAAAAAGTTGTTTGTAAGATCTTTAAATTTCTGAAAATCTCCTGCATATCAAGTAAGGATTAAAGTCTGGAATCTCAAATATTTCATTAACACTCAGTTTAACTTTTTCCATACTTCTTAAAATCAAACTCTATATTTTTCTGACTTTTCCAGATTTCATAAAAAGCCAGAATCAATGCATTTACACGATAACGTAAAACCAAAATATACAATCTAACTACTTCAAACCAAAAAGAATAAACATCAGCTAAAACATATGTATTATTTACCATTATTGCTAAGTTTTCTCTAACATTTGCTCCTTTTTTTGACTCTCTTTACACAGAAACACCGATTTTAGTAAGTTAATGTGTCTTAAAACAATGTTAGTTTTTTAAAAAAAGAAGCAGGATGCTCCTATAGTTTCCACACCATAACTGCTTGTGTTTTTAGTTTGCTAATTGCTGAAATTGTCTGTTAGGCTCTCTTGGTTGTATAATCTGGAAGAATGGGGTTGATTGCTGATTGCTCCTCACCCTGATTGCTGCCTTTCAGCAAAAGCTGCTTCTGAACGTGGAACAACTCTCATCATCCTCATCTACAGTCACAGAGATTTCTTCTCTTGCTTTTTTTTTTTAGTTAAATAGGTTTTTAAAGTTAATTTGTCACATTTGCTGCTCTTTTTATTCCTTTCCCTTGCCTGATGCAGAGGAGAAAAAGCAAAGACGCACTCACATAAAGTTGATTCAATTATCTGTTCCCTGAGTTGAGGATGTATAAATCATAAAAAATGTAAAAGCTCTGTAAATCCTAAAGCATCCTTCTTTTTTTTAATTGCAGTCCTCAATACTTTTCAACAATGAATAAACCTCTTACAGTGTAGTAACCTTTTCTTCACATTATGATGAACTATAACTGAACTAATAAAACAGTTGCTTCTATCATTTCTACCAATTTGTTTCAAACCACTTCCTATTTATGGATTTGTCTATGAAAATTACTTGAGGAAAACTTGGATATTTGCAAATTTTTTCATATATTTGAACAAAAATGCAGCTTGAGAAGCTTAAAAACTTAGCCGCAATGCTACTTAACATGCTAAAGACTGGTCTTTGCAAAGCGACCAATCCAGCAGCGGCATTTATTTTTCTTGCCGCTGATTGGCTGAACCTTCAAATGATAAGGAAAACTGTAGCTATTAGCTTCTGCAGTAGTGCTAAAAATATTCTCCACTGTGCATATTATGGTATATTTTGCGTAATTTTTTAGTTATCAATATATTTGCCAGTGCTGAGGTTACCACTACCTTTATTATTGTTTCAAAACTACAGTTATGTTGATTCTTTGGTATTAATTATCCTATATATTGAAATAAAAAATGAATAAATCTTTAGCTAAATCAGTTTATATTGCGTTTTATTCCTGACATACACATGATTAGGAGTGCGATTCTCAAGTGTTAAACAGGATTATGCTAACTGAACATGTGGCGAAGGAAACATCACTTCCACTAGTGGAAGTGATGTTTTCTAATTTCCTAAATATGGATTAATTCGATCATATTACAGGGGACTTTACAAGACAAATAGGCCGTTTACATCCAGAGAATTACAATATGATCCATGCAAACAACCTTGTCATATATTCAGATTTAAATTACAATGCTAACATAGTGTGTCCCTATTTTATTGAAAGTCAACATAGATCTTTCCAGTAACCTCATAACAAGACAAACGCTGTTATCAGAACTTATAAATATTGCTTATATTTATGAACTCTTTTTTGTTGAGTTACAAAGAAAAAAATGCTAAGAAACTGGGGTAGTGATTTAAAAGTGTTGTGATTAATGTTTTCTATGGAGCCTTTGCATGTTGTTGTTTACATCCGGAAATTTCGCATAACGCTGGAGGGCAAAAAGACGGTTCTTTTAAATGCCATCCTCTGCTGTACTGCTATTATTAATTTAGTGCAGAGCGCCACAGCAAATGGAAGAATGAGGCAGAGAAATCAATAAAGAATAACTCAAAACCACTTTTTTTCTCGAACTGTGTGTCGGCTACGCTACGCAGACTCGTTGCCATAGCAACCGGCAACAACGCCATTATACGCTTCAGGATTCAACCCCAAAAAACACTCAAACATTTCCCACACTACTGATATTAGCTAATCTAACACGGCTACTACTGCTATCAGCTAATCTAACATGGCGGTGGTAGATTAGCTACAACTGCTATCAGCTAATCTAAAACGGCGGTGGTAGATTAGCTACTACTGCTATCAGCTAATCTTACACGGCGGTGGTAGATTAGCTACTACTGCTATCAGCTAATCTTACATGGCGGTGGTAGATTAGCTACTACTGCTATCAGCTAATCTAACACGGCGGTGGTAGATTAGCTAATTTAAACACCTGCTCTACTGGTAATCTGTCAGAGTTGGTGTTTTAGGTTGCCTTCTTTTTATCTTCTAACTGAACCAAAACACACCGAATTCCACATCACATCTACATGGTAAGGTTATCATAGTCAAGCTAGCATAACTGAACCTCTTCCTTCTCCCTTGCTATTTATATATTTTTTTAATTAAATCTTCTTCTTCACCTTGTCATCCATTTGTCTCAGTGTTGACAATTAGCACAGCTCTGTGTCCCTTTTCCTTTCATAGATCAGGCGTACAATTAAGATTTAGCTCGTTATTATTGACAACCAAAACCATAAGTGCCATACTGGGTTAAACTTTTTTGATTACTAATACAAACCATCACCTACAAGATCATGAATAATTAATAAAACCAGTCAATGAAAGTCCATCCTAACCTACAAACCTGTTGCTTCCCTGATTGCGACTCTTCACTAGAAATCTTAACCACTTTCCACAGAGCTGAAGTCTAGTCTGCTTTGACACAGAGTAGCGCTAAATTTGGTCTCTGTGGCTTAGCTTAAAGAGCATCTGTTTGATTTGTTGATAGGACAGTGTCTCCTCTGTGTCCCCCTTCCTATTTCATTACCCTGCTCCTGTGTGCAGGTAATGGCCTGTCATAGAGAGATAATAGGCTGTCACATGGCAGTAATAACCTGAAAAAACTGTTTGGCAGCCTTTAGAATGATGAGAGTAACTTTGCCTGCAGTGGGAGGAAACATCATATTACTGGCTCTCAGATCATTTTAGAAAGAAAAATGCTTGGGAAAACATTTAAGCAGCCAAGCTACTAAATTAGCATGACTACTTGTAAGTCACTGAGTCTTTATTAGTGTTGGCAGCTGCTGTTTTACTCTTAAAAATGTGTGTCACATCTTGTAAACCCATGACTATGGTGAATGTTAAGGCTCCTTTACACTGGATGAACATCCTGCTGAGATTAACCAGGAAGTGGATAATCTCAGCAGTCTTGGGGGGCTTCAGGAGAACCGAGAACAGACTACTATGCGTTACATGTGATTCACCATGGAGGGATCTGAGCACGGGCAAACTCTGTATAGGAAGGTGGAGCATGATGACAGTACATCAGTGATTTGGGGTAAATATGCTTCAGTCTGATATTAATATCTGTATTGGTCCTGAAATTAAAAAAAATTCTAGACCAGGTGTTAGTGACAATGTTTCCAATCCACAAGGATTCAATCTATTCAGTCTAATTCTATGCTTGGTGCTCTGAGAGATGGTGAATCTTCAAAAAGAAAAAAATTGTATTCAATTGATTTATCGTTGATTCTATATCAACAATGTAGGTTGGTGTGTAATCAACACCAACCTATGTGGCTATGACTCCTGCCCAAATGTTGCAGCAATAACCTGACAATAAGGTTACTTAATCTCATGCTTCGATATGCTGACACTCTGTCTGCGCTGAAGAAGATTAAACTCAGCTCTTGATGCTGATGGTAGATTCAGTTCTGTCAAATCTATTTTATAGCTGACAAACTTTTTTTAAAAGAAAATACTTTTATTAATTCAAGTCTCTGTGTTCCTTCACCACCCGAAAAACATTTTTTATTCATATTATCTTATATAGCAAAACTAACATTATATGTTAAAATAACAGAATTATTGAACTGAAAACATTGGCAGAATTCAGATAATGGATCAAAAACCCAGAATACTACAAAATGTTTAGCACCAAAAAAATTTAAATTTTCTAAATTTTGCAGTAACTCATCCAGTGTGACTGGGGTGTTGTTGTATGAGGAGCTATTACACACTACTTTGGTTAGCAGTCGAGAAATAATTACTGATATTACAGAAATAAATGCTACCCTATGCCAACTGCATAAAAGGCGCCTGAGTCTTAGTGAGGAAAGAGAAATTAAGCAAGTAATAACATATTTTAATCACAATAAATCCCAAGTGTATTTATTAGTGTAATCTGTTCAAATTTTAATCAACTCTACAACTAGGTTAGTGCGGATGTGGACACAATATCATTTCTTAAATTGAGTTACCTGCTGAATGGGCCTTGAGGGAACGGTGGGACGACTTTATCGCATGCAGTGCACAGCTCTGTTGTGTCTGTGCGGATGTTTCCAGATCCTTTCTGCAGCTATAAAGTTTGTGCCGCAGGGAGCAGCTACTCACAATCAGCCATAAAGTGTGTTGGATATAAGTTTGGTGTTACACCATGTTCACTGACTGAAGTGGAAATAAAGGTCCAGTTTGATGCAAAGGGACAACGCTGACCCATCATCCCACTTAAACAGCAGTTTATTGTCTCAGTTTTTAGAAAGTCTGTTGCTGGAAAGGTCAGAGCTCCGAACACGTTCGCTTACATTGACATTAATTATGAGTCTGCTGCATGTTGCCTGGATTAAACCTGCTGACATTTAGAAAGAGCTTGACTTGCATGTCCGGCTGCAGAAGGTTAACTTCTTTCTGATTTGTAAAACAATGTGGATACACTGCCTTTCTCAGTATTCCACTCGGTTTTAGCTGCTCATCTTTGCTCACATCTGGATGCAAATGAGGGACTCAGCCGTGGTTCAATCATCCTCATTCTGACTTGTTGATTACATCTGAGTTATTGTCCAGGTTGTTGAGATGCTCAGAAATCTCTACCACAAGGCAATGAACAAAATGTATTAAGCCATTCCTACTTTTCCTGTGTGTGAAATAGCAAATGTTTAACAGGCCTCTGCCTTCCTGATGTCTTTCTGCTGCAGTACAGTCAGTGATCAAACAGATGCATTTGTAATTTCTGCACATTAGTCAGTACAGCTCCCAGTTTGACATAGTCTATCAACTGCGCAGCACATTTTGTCTCAGCTGCCTTGCAGCGCTTAATGGAGTTGCAGAAAATGCAGCAGTGCTCATTTAATCCCACCCATGCAGTTACACTTCGATTGCCCCTTAGCACAGTTTGTGCTGCTGACTGCAGAGATTTCAGATATATGCTTTTAGCAGCCAGTGTTAGCCACCTTAGCAAAGTGATTGTGCAGTTTCAATCACAATGTTTTGTTTTATTTAAAAAAAGAAAAA
The DNA here is from genome assembly GCA_903067095.1 of Girardinus metallicus. Classification (NCBI taxonomy): domain Eukaryota; kingdom Metazoa; phylum Chordata; class Actinopteri; order Cyprinodontiformes; family Poeciliidae; genus Girardinus; species Girardinus metallicus. The sequence continues at coordinate 8,130 of CAEGAE010024178.1, read as the reverse complement.
AAACATATTTTAAAATATTTTGTCTACATTAAATTATTCCTTAAGAACTGCTAAATCAACCACAACCCTGTGATTTTGCTTTGAAGCACTTTGGCATCAGAATAGTTCAACATCATGTACGTGCTGCTAAATGTGTTAATTTGCAGAGAAACAACATCCCACAAAACATTCACACAAAATGAATTTTGTTGTTTGCTCATCTTTACATTTCATTTCTCCGCATTTTAACTTCTTAGCACAGGCACTTACACTCAGCTTCGAAACAAGCAGCCAGGAAAAATCAAACCCTTCCAGTTTAGTTTCCCTCGTATCTCTTGAAAACCTGAGTGTGGAAGTGGATGGTTCCCCGGCTGAAGGCAGAGCTGTTCAACTGCAGGAGTATGTTCACTGGGGAACGCTTTCGTCAGAGCTTCTCTGAATAAATGAATTCCCTCGGCTCTGAAAGCTTCATAAAAGTCACTGTGACTTTTTTAGAGACCAGCTACTGTGGCGAATGCTCTTTTGCTCAAGTTTTATTCTGGGACAACTTCCTTGGATAGAATCGTGAAGGTGAAGGTGATTTCTTTGGTCACTGAAGTCAGATTAATCTTTTAAACCAAAACATTTAGCACATTTAGTTCTTGATGAAGGTCTAGGGGTTCAGATCAGTGAACAGTAGGATGACGGAGGGTTGATATGGAGAGAAGCAAGAGAAATAAAGGGAGGATAGTGAAACGAGAAAAAGATTTTTTTTCAGAGCAATTATTGTAAAGGTGTGGAGAGAGAAGCGATGGGCTGTAATGTCAGGGAAGTGAAGCAGAAAGGAGAAACTCCTGAGTGAGAGAAATGTTTCCTGTTCAGGCCAGGGGGGCAGATAACGGTGGGGGAATAGTGCTGGGGTTATAGAAAGGCCGGGGGCTTTTAGGGGCAAGTGTAAATGCAAAAGTGCTGTTACACACCTCAGCTCCGTGTTTCTTTTTAAAGGCACTTTATAAAAGTTTTCACATGCAAGAAACTTCTTCATATTTTGTCACATAACCACAAACTTTTATGGGGATTTTCTTTTGGGATTGGATGGAAATGCAAGAAAAAACGTACGTAGTTTCACAATATTTATTCTACAAATAAAAATCTTCAAAATGTGGCATTTATGTTAATCTTTCAGCTGAATGCTGAATACTCCAAATATGGCCACTAACCATGAGGCCGACATTGCTTTTTTTTGTTTGCAAACCTGTATTTGTTACAGGAAACCCAACTTCTCGTCGCATTGAATAGAGTGAAACACGGTGGTGGCTGCATCATGCTGCAGGATGGAGGTTTTTTTCAGCAAAGACAGGAAAGTTTGGCAGAATTAGTGTGAAAATGGAGCAAAAACACAAGATAATCCTAGAAGAAAACCTGTTAAAGGTTGTGTGAGTTCCAAACCATTAGCTTAGATCAAATTACATTTGTGTGCTCAAATGGCCTAGTCAAAGTCCCCGGCTAAATCCAATTGAAATTCTGCGAGAGGACATAACTTACAAAGCTCCAAAGTTGGAACGTTTTTGCAAAAGTGTTTCCACCCAGATGTGGAAAACCTGCAGCTGTTACAAGAAAGTTAATATTTTTGCAAGGCACTTCTGACTTTAAAGAAAATTGAGTTCCAGATATCTGAGAACCATTTTTATTATTCATTAAGTAAAAATGATATAACACAATGAAACTCAAATGTTTTCTTTTATTCCTAAAAATCTTTTACTCTCTTTGATATTCTGCAGCTGCATTTTTAATCATTTATATCCTTTATGAACTGAGGAAACCAAACTGTTGAAACTTGCTTTGCTGTTTTTTTCTGTTCTGAGCTGCAAACTCATAAAAACTTACATGAAAAGAATGATATCAAAGCACTGGAAATATATTTTAAAAAATTATATTTATAAAAGAGTGAGAAAATCCAGAGCATAATTAGGATATAGTTTAGAGAAAAACGGATGTTCAAAGATTAAAAGGGTCTTTAGTTGATTGACTTGACATTTTGACCTTTTTAAAGTTTTTGCACAGTTTAAAATTAATTATTTTCAGTATAATTTTAGCTTGAGAGTGAGCTCATGTTGCACACATTCAAATGTTCTATAAAAGCTGACCTATTATGCTTCCTTGATCAGGTTACGCTGGGTCTCTGGGTTATGCGAAACATGTTCATCACATTTTTGTGCACAAAATCATTCTTAAGATTTTAGTCTGGTCAGTTCTACCTATTTTGATCTACTCTCGGAATGAAATGTTTTAGGGCGTCTTGTCACTTTAAATCCAAATAAGCTGCTGCTGGCCACGCCCCCCAACTCAACGTTTACACTCCCGCATGAAAATGGCTCCAAAAAGATATGCAATTATACAATTGTACATCTTTGAAAAGCACTAGTAGAGCCTCCTACACAACCAACAAGAATGCAGCAAATGATTTCTGAATAGTAAGTGAATAACAAAACACTTATCTCTTCCAGTAGCCATTGTACAGCACATACAGCGGTAAAACCAGCTGACCAAGCATGTTGGAGCTCAGCTTGGGTTGCTAGGTGATGGGTGGAACTCCGCTGGGGTTGCTAGGTGATGGGTGGAACTCTGCTGGAGTTGCTAGGTAACAGTGTGCTCCACGTCAAATGTTTTCCAGACACCAAAAAACATTGAACTTATTGCCAAAAGCCGACTGGATGGGTTTTTTAAGCACTTGGGCTGTTTTTAGAAGAATTAGAAACATAAATTGAAGTATAAAAACTTACAAAATGTGAATGTCCCCTTTAAGGAAAATAGTCCAGACTGGAAAAACTACATCGCCTAATCATCTCAGAAAGCCGAGTACAGACAATCACGCATTATTTCACTTTCCCTGCAAAAAAGATGAGAATCACCATAGCAACCGGTGACTTGTCATTTTTTTGTCACTGGTTCCTACATTGCTCATATACTTCTTTAAAATATTTGAACTACGTTTTGTTTTAATAAACATACTTATTAATTTTGACCCGAGAAATAAAATTTGCGGACAAAAGTCGGACACTTTTTAGCTTTCATCGTCTTTCTTACTCAAGTCCAAGTTTGTTCTGCAGTGAAAAGCTGCTATGGAAAGTTAAGTGGAGTAAAACCTGATATCTATTTAGCAGGCTTCTCCTCTTCATTCTCCAATCGGTTCAGGCTGAACAGCCAGGTCCAACGTGGCAAACAATCTTTGACGTGAATAAAAAAATAATAATTTCAGACTCAGCCGAGTGCATGACAGCCTCCAAGTCCTGACAAATTACGGCGCCGGTGGCTCAGTGAGTAACGGCCCGCTACATATTTACAAGTAAACAAAAGAAAAGCTTGGGGTGAAAAATACGGAGCTGAGAGGTTTCGCATTTTTCATTTGACTCACAGAGAGGACTCTGTCTTGAAGCGGCTCCCTTCTCTGGAAACAAATAGGTGAGAAGTGAACCGTGTACACACAAAGACACTCTTAATGATGAAGTTTATGAAATCCATTATGGATGTTCTCGTTTCCTGGGAGAAAGAGAGAAACAGAGAGAGACGTCACTGTGTTGTTTTCTCTGTGGGATGAGTGTTTGGGGGCCGAGGCCGAGTGTGATTTTAATCAAGTGTATTTTTATCTCTGAGATTTTAATATGCATGGCACAGGCAATCAGAGTCAGAGAGGGACGAAATGAGCAGGGGGAAAATGAATGAATCAAATTAGTGGGGCTGCAGGAAGACGGTGAAACTGATGCAATGGTGCATGATACACATGCAGGCTGGAGCTGTTAGGGGTTTGTGTGAGAAACGAAATAAAAAGATTCACACCCGGGTTATGAAGAAGAATATACAAGCTATCCATCATCCATCTCAAAGCTCTGCAAAATGCTTGAGCTGCACTTGCAAATGCCAGAGGCCACGGAGAATTGTTTCAAAGTGGATGAAGTAATAAAGAAGAAGAACTGCATCTAAATTTTCATCTCAAATCAAATATTTGATCAATTTTTTCCCCAATTTGGTGCTCCAAGAAAGTAATACAAGAAATACATTTTAGTTAAATTTTGCTAGCTTTCATAATGAAACAATCTATGTAGTACATATTTGTTTTTTGCAGCTCTAGGCGTGTTTTATTTTGTATCAGTGGCGGAAATAAATAATGTACCCCTGAGCTAGTCGTGGTCTGGAAACTGACTAATTTTAATCAAGTCAAATATGGAAAAAAAACCAAACAGTTTTCATCCAGAATTATGCCAGAAGCTCGTTGATGATTACAAAAAGTATTTAGAGATGAATTTTTATATTTGACTATATGAGTGGCGTATTAAATCCATTCCAATTTCACACTTGTTCACCTTATTCTCATTTTCTAAAGCAAGTGACCTTGAATTTTCTGACTGAATTGGAATGACTTGTGGAGTTTGCATACAAATACATATAACTCTGGAGAAAATATTATTATTATTACAGGAAGAAACTAGATGTCAGGAGTGAAATCTGAGTGTAGTGATGGACTCAGACCTGAACCTTCAGAGACACATAAAGACGATTGCAAAGTCGGCCATTTATCACCTGCAGAACATTACAAGAATTAAAGGACTAATGTCGCCGCAAGATCAAGGGAAACTCGTAAAGCTCTCATATAAAAAATTAAGACCCCACTTCACTGAACCCCGTTGAAAACCTCCTGGTTATTCCACCAAATATTGACTCCTGAACTCTTCCTGGGTTAAACATTAGTTTTATTGTTTCTAAATGAATATGACTTGTTTTCTTTGCATTATTTAAGGTCCGAAAGCACTGCAACCGTTTCTCACTTTCAGCAAATAAAATTTTTGCTTGGAATTTCAGAGACATGTTGTCAGTAGTTCATAGAATAAAAGAACAAAGTTCATTTTACTCAAACAGTAAAATCAGAGGAACGGATATTTTTAAGTGGTCTCTTAACTTTTTCCAGAGCTGTAAACTGGTTGCAGCTTCTCGACTGAAAGAAAACAAATTGCTGTTCAAGCTTTCAAGTTGTAAAGGTTAAAACTCTCAAAAAAGAAACATTATGATATGTTCTATAGGCTTCGAGGCACAAACAAGGTTGTGTTAACACTGAGGCGATTTGTTTCCGTCCACATCGATTGGTCTAGTGATTTCTCCATCATAAAAGCATCAATGCCTTTTATTCCATCATAAAAATAAACGTTTGTTTAAAATGTGTTTTTTCTAACTTTCCCTTGAAGATGAAGCAGTTCGTATTGATTTTCTGATTCCTCTCATTTTTTCGGGATTATTTTATCTGCACGCTCAAATGGTACATAAAAAAAAAAAAAAACTGAGTTTTTTAGTAATCACTGTGCAGCTTTTTATTTAGGGATTTAGGCTAGCTGGCATTTAAAGCAGCTGGAAGTGGCCGCGCAGCACCAGAAAGCATGAGATAATAGCAGCAATGGCTCATAAGGGAGACACTCAGCCTCTGCTGCACAACTGGACTGGCAATAAAATGAATGTGGACAACAGCCAGGAAGCAGAGAAGCCAAATTACTTGTTAGGATTTAGGGGTGGAAAGACCAACTGCACATCTGCAGTCGGAGCTGCCAGGTGAGGATAAAGCGTGGAAGCTATTAAAAAGCAAACTCCTGGAGGAAAAGAAATAATCATTTTGAATATGTGCCATTGTCAACACCGATTTGCTGGGATTCCTCATGGGTGGTGTGTTTACTGCAGCATAAGTCTTTTATTTAACCAGGAAAGGCCCAGAGAGATACAGAATGTCATCTGCAAAGATATCAGCACACACATAACATAAAACATGAACAGCAACAAAAAATGTAAATAAAAAACAAAAATATAAAATAGGCATCCATTTTTTTTTATTAATTTTTTTTATCTCACTCAATGAGTCAGGTTTGGCAAATGCAGCTGATTGTAGAGCTGCTCTGCTCTGCAAAAACACAAAATCTTACCAAGTATTTTTGGTCTAGTTTCTAGTGGAAACTTGAAGTAACTTAAAAGTAACTTTTTAGCAACATACAGTGGCTTGTTTTAAGTAAATAATCCCTTGATATAGATAAAAAAAAGTTCTAGTTCCATTGATAAATTACTCCGCTGCGCCGTTACCTAGCGACCAAAGCCAAGCCCAGCCCATCGCCTAGCAACCCAGTTCTAGTTCCATTGGCAGATTGTTTCACTTATGACGAGACGTTTTTCCCACGTTATAGTAGAATATGTGCTTTTTGATTAATATTAAGAAATTACTGACTTAAAACAAGCTCTATATATTTCTGAAAATGTACTTGTAAGCTAGTTTGTCTTATTTCAAGTTTACTCTGACATTTACATATTTGCATTAGAAATCAGGCCAAAAATACTTGGTAAGATTTTGTGCTTTTGCAGTGCGAATGAGTCGAAGGTCATTTTCTTGATTAATGTAAATTGTGAAAATAATTTTTTTGTTTTTTATCAGCTGCTTGACGTTAGACTTGAAGAGGAGATAATAATCAATCATTGATAAAAGATAAAAGGAGTTCAGGGTTAAATTAGAGAACGACAGACATCTTGCTTTAGATTTGCACAAAATTGTAATTTCTCTTTTCCCATCACGTCTAGATGCCCAAATGCAATGATTTGCCTTTATGTGATAATTTGTGTTTGCAGTCGGCAGCAAATTGCAGAAATTTCTCAGTGTTTCTGTCATAATGTTTCAATTGTGCCGCTTGTGGTCAGTTTCAATTAAATATTTGTACATCAAAAAACAGTTGCTGCGTTTCCATTACAAATGTGCAGAAGACTTTGTCAATAGTGTCAAAAAAACTCAACTTCACAATAGCGACGTTCTCATTAAATACAAAACACAATTAAAATCAGATGTTAAGAAAGTGTTTTGACGCAATAAATCATTAAAAACATGGCGTCATCATCTTTCAAACTACTTTCTGTCGTCGTCGTGTTTGTGGTTTGCGAGACTTTTGTCACATGACAAATGAGGAAGAAAGTGTTTCCATTGCGGAATAAACCAAGATGTCAAAAACAAAATGTCATCCAAGCATCAAAACCTTTGGCGTTTTTTCAAAATTGACATGTTTCCAATAAGCAAATTTATTTTCAAAATGTGAAATTGTGCAATTATATCGTCAATGGAAAGGCACAACATAGTTCCTACTGCAATAAGGATTTATTTTGAAAGTAGCCACAGTTATGCTGAACCTGACCTGGTATTTTATTCGTCTCTATCTGTCTTCTTTTTATTTTTTACTCTCCAGAGCATTACATTTTGGCGGGATGCACGTTCTTTGTGTAGCTAAAGCTCTCTGTAATGAGTTTGTGCTGCAAACTTTTCTGCTACCACCCGTAATCTGCAGACTGCGGCGCGAGTTAATGCAGTCGCCACGAGCCAGATAATGCTCCATCTGTTGAAACCCTGTCACCCCACAGCTCTGCCTCGATCCCAGCAAACATTGTGACATTGAATCGTTGTTGATAAAAAAGCCAAGATGTGCTGGTTCACTGCTTCCCACACCAGGACGTTTACTCTCTCTGTGTCAGCCATGAGAAAAACCTTCCTAATCTGCTGCTGAAGCCTTTGGTAATATTTTTGAGCCGAACAATGCTGCAGCTGATGGTTGGCTACCATCCAGTGCATACCTGTGAAGCCTGGATGTCTTCCAGTAGTAATGAATAATTGAGTAGCATAATGCAACAAGTGGTAAAAAGCCTCGCTGGTGCTTTCTGACACCACCCACCTACTGTTTTTATTTATCTCATTTAATGCAACCGATGTTTGCCTGCAGGCGTTTATGTAAAACAGACGTATGGCCGATCTAACAAGCCTCAGGTTTCACAAGAAAGTCACTTTTTTGTCCACAAAAGAGGGTTTCACTGCAAAAACACAACATCTTAACGAGTGTTTTTTAAATCTAGTTTCTAGTAGGGCTGTTGTAAACGAATATTTTAGTAATCGAGTAATCCATCAGTTATTCTTACAATTAATCGAGTAATCGGATAAAAAATTATAAAATATTGGTAAATCTGGCATAAAGGCAGTGTTACTATCGGATATCAATATCAGTCCAATTTTTCATATTTGAGCTTCCCTACTAGTTACTTTTTTGTAGTTTAGAAAATTAACCTGTAACAATAATAGCTCACTTTCTAAGTTAACCTGAAGAAAAGTTATAC
>CAEGAE010024177.1:0-28520 GCA_903067095.1 Girardinus metallicus | reverse complement strand
TTGGGGTTAAGTGCCTTGCCCAAGGGCACATCGACATGGGGCAGGAGGAAGCTGGAATTGAACCTACAACCTTCCGATCACAAGACAACTACTCTTCCCACAGAGCCACAGTCGCCCACAAGAACAAAAGAATTACAATTAATGCTGATCCTGTAACATGATTCAATACTGCAGGGCCTGTGGTTCTGGTGTCATTTCTGTTAAAATGTGTTTATCTAAGTCAAATATTTTCATGTTCAATTTAGATCAGTTTATTTATTTATCTACAGTAATGTTGGTTTGTTACAAATATCATGTCATTTGTCTTTGTACAAGACAAATGTGTCCAATTCATTCTGAGAAAATGAATTGGACACTAAGACCGATTCCAGTACATTTATATGTTTATTTTCAATTTGAATCTAGTAACAATATAATTTACTATATTTCACTTCATGATAGATTTTTTTAGACTTCCCAAATACGTTTCTGGTAAATTTCAGTAGTTCTTCTGGCTTGAAGGTTGGAAATTCTAACTGATTCAGAGGAATCTGTTTTAAATTTGAGGTTCAGTTTTAAGATAAGATTTGTTCAATCGTTGAGGTTAAGCTTACACTTTGCCAATTCTTTTCCATATGGAATATTTTAATAATAAATCCTTTAAGGCTTTAATTCAATCTTGAAATAATATTCTTAATGTATTTCCATTCAATTTCTGAAAAAAACAAAAAGCATAACTGAAGCTATACTAAATTCTGTCTTGATATTAAATGTACTTTTTGGGAAAATAAACAGCACGTATCTTATTTATTTAAGGTCCTTGCCTGACTAAAGCAGCTCTGAAGTCAGAAACGGTCAGTTAGCCACATATGCACATTGTAACACCATGACACTTTCTTTTATAACTGCGTAAGGAAATGAGCCCACCTGTCCAGATGTTAAACTAATTGATTCTCTAAACAGGATTTAGCCTCCCACTAACTTCTTAATGACTGAAGGTCCCTTTATGTGCAGTGACTCTTGACTACAGGTCTCAGGCAACACACAATGACAGTTAAAATTGCAAATGCATATGCAGGTCTGCACAGTAAGCCATTTTAGGGAAAAAAAAGTGAGGGAAAAATACAGTGAAAGACAGGGAAGGAGAAAGCAGGGTTGAGGGCCCCTTCACACACCAGTGAGCACCCAGTGTATGCTCATCGTAACCGCCTCCCGTTCTACGATACATACAGTAAAGCAGCTTTTGCAGGCCACAGCAAATGGGCCATGAAATGTTACTCAACGCTCAACACGTTTGTCAGCCTGGTTTGCTTTCACACACACCTACAAATGTACACAATCACAACAACTAATGAGAATCTGTGGGAACATGGAAATGAGAAACCGAGAAGTGCAAAAGTTTCAGGTTTGTGTCATATCTTCTCATTTGCTAGGACATTTGCTATAATTACATTATATCTTTTAATTTATTATTTATCTCGTAAAAATGGCAAAAATTAAGTTATGGCAATATTACTAATGAGAGTAATATCATTAGCAATATTGATATTAGTAAGTATTTATGGATGAATAATTACAGACACATATCTATATTCAATATAATTTTTCATTCATTTCTATTTAACTATCGTCCTGTAAATCTGTTCATTATTTCTGCCTGCAGTGTCTTCAAAAAGTGTTATTGCTGCTCAAACACAACTTTATACAGATAATTTTGTGATACTCCAACTCAAAGTACAGCATACTTTTGACATGTGAGGAAAATTATACATAGTTTTCAAATATTTTACAAATAAAAGTGTGGTGTCACATACATGCTGATTTTCAGCCTGAGAATGAGTTTCACTCTCAGATGTTTCCTAAGCCTGTTCTTTGGGCATATCCTTTGGTTGGCACTGAGTGTTTATCACAGCCACTGCACGATATCCACACAGCAACAAACCTTCTGTGCACTCTGCTCCATTCCCACTAACATTTATGCATGAGTCAGTCTGCATTTCTTCAAAACTGCAAAAACAAAGTGTGCCTGTGTTGGCGTAACAAGAAAATGTTGAAAATTGAAAGAGAACTTGTGTGCCTTGGCTCATCTACTCATTTAATGATAAACAAATTTGTTTGTACCAAACCTTCTTGCACAGCAATTCTTTAAAGAAGGCTACCATAGCATTCAACGGGTCTCTGTGCTTCAAGTAAGTATTTCTGCTTTTTTGCATTCCTGGCTCATGTGAAGCTCATGCGTTGTCAGCAGTCTTGCATTTTCCGCACTTAGAAATTTTGGGCTGCAGGTGGAAATGACTGCACCGAATCAGGTAGACTGGAGGAGAGGAAGACATTTACATCACAGAAACCACGAATTGAACCTTGAAATCGGGAGAGATTAAGCATCATTACGACTGGTAATAATCATAGTGATTTGGTAAAGTAACTTTAATTCAAGGTCCACATAAACTGAAATATATACATAACCTCTGGCAGAGAGGGTGACTCTGGGTGGTGTAATAGCATAACCTTATAGTAGGAGCCCTGTGCAGCTAAACCCATCTGTGGCGTTTTATTATCTATATACATGCAAATGATCAAAGTCAGGGCACACTGATGTTATTTCATGGCCTAACAAACAACCCTCAATTGCTTCCAGCACCATTTACACTGTAAATCTTCCACACTCATCGAAGGGAGCCCAAATGCATATTAAGAGCGCAAAATGACAGGCTGAGAACAATTTGTAGTTTCATTTCTACTGTCTCATTATGGATTCAAAGTTCTCAAATCTCTCAGTTGGTGATGCTTTGCATTATGTTCTGCTTCTAGTCGTGGAAGCACAGGCGGCGTGTCTGAGTAATGAGCATGACCCAACATAAACGCTGTGTGGCCAAGTTGGCTCTGCACTGGGAGCATCAGTCGCACTTTAATCAGGGATATTGGGGAGGAGCGTGCCTGGGAAGGCATACAGAGGCTTTTAAATACCTGACTAATAAGAAATGTCAAAGGGACTTGGGTGCAGCCAGAACTGATACCCAGACCAGGCCCATTGGCTTCCTATTTTAAATTACTTTTTTTTTCCCACTTGGAAACTATTGCAACATATTTTGAAATTTTCAAATAAGCATTTTCTTCACATGAGATTTGTGCATGGAAGTTTTACCATAATTGTTGCTTGAAATACTGTGCAAAATTTACCACAAACTTACATTATTTGTGATAGATCAACATAAACTATGGCATAAAAGTTGTTTGTGCATTAGTTTTCAATCTCCCGCATCAACACTTGTACTAGTTTTGCCCATTTAGAAATGTTGGCAGATGCTTCTTTGCAAATCAGCTAAAGCTCAGTCACGTAGGATGGAAAGTGTCTGTGGACATGAAGTCTTGCCAAGTCTTGCCACAAGGTCTCAATTCGGCAAATAGGTCTTCAACTAGGCCATCCAAAGACATATGTTTGCTTGATCTAAACAATCCACTTTCTAGCACTGCCTGGATGTTTGATATCAATCTATGTACCTGTCAGATTAATTAAAACAAAACTTGGGATTAGCAAAACCTTGAGACTGAAAAGTATAAATAAATAAAGTTGGCAAAAAATGCATCATTTTGTTACACACCTACATTTTACAGCATCAGCACTCTATAGGTTGATGCTGATAATAGCTAATAATGATTAGCTATTTGCTAATAGCTAGCTAATTAGCTAGCTGATTGGCCTAGTTGAAGTCCAGACCTATTTGCCGAATTTCTATTGTCATAAATTTATCAAAGCACAGTTGCACTGGACAATTTTAAATCACACATTATAGTTCAGAAGTACCAACAAACTATGAAAATGATCCTTGATGGCTGCTTGTTTTCACCGATAATCTACAGAGCAGTGTTTTTACAGTGTTCATTTGTTCACCGAACCACTGAAGTTAGTCAGAATCAAAGTTGCTAACAACAAAATTAAACTGATAACAATAACTTGTTTGCCAGTAATTATGATAGATTATGTAGTGTTGAATTAATGAGGAGGCGTATGTTTTCCTCTGCAAAGGTAATTAGCCACAGGCCTCGAGTAATCGCAGGAAAATTCAGGTCGTCCCAAGCAATCCCTGCAGGGACTGTTTTGCATACACTCGCGGCAGAGCAAATCCCTCAAGGGAAAACCTTTCCGCGGAGAAACTCTGACCTGACAGTTTCTTTGAGGCTATAACGTATCTTGTCTGAATTTTAATGAGCAGTGATGCAAATGGGATCGAGAAGTAGCCGACTGGAATCTTGGAATTTGTGATAAACAAGGTCTTTGATCAACCTGGGCACTCTGATGTCTGTTTCACCTCTTCTCTGTGTGATTTTGTGTCTCAGTCTAGCAAAAAAAAAAAAAAAACATTCTGTCTAAATTTGAATCTCTTTAGAGACCAGACATAAATAACACCGTAGGCAAAATCAATAATTTTCCATCACACACTGAATCACGACAAAATCTTTAGTTTTATCATCAGAGTTTATCATTGTTATCAACTTCGTTTTTTGTATTACAGTCATTAAATAACATAATCATGGCTACTTCATCCCAGTTTTATTTTCCCTTTTTTTTCTTTTCTGAATAAAAGATTCAAGAAAAAAAAATGCTATTTGACAGCAATCAGCGCTTCTCCAAAAAGCCATCAGAAATACAATCATGTGAACGGCATTTATTTTATCATTTTTATATATTTTGTTTCATTAGAGTTGTGCACTTTATTGGTGTCAAAAAATGTGCAATCAACTTCAATTATGACGACCAAGGGAAACACAACAAAGGTCAGACATTACACAGAATTTATGCAGAAAACATAAAACATGACCCCAAACTCATTTTGCAGCCAAAATCCTTATGTTATCTACGAAGAGGCTGTAGAGATCCTCAGGTCAGACGATAGAACTTGTTAAAAATGAAACTATTAGCTATGAATAACACCATTGTTGAAAGAAAACCAAAAGAGGTCAAGTTTCAGTTTCTGAAATTCAAATTCAGCATTTGTAGCAATGCTTGAACGTATTTGTGTTCACAGACTCTCCATCCATTGTGACCAAATTTCAGCTGTATTCCTGAGTGGAAGTAGCATATTTCTCAATCCCCAGATATGCAAAGCTGAGATCCAGATTAAACTGTAGTCTAGATAATGAGCAGTGTTCAAAAACTTGCTTTGATGATTTATGGATGACAGATTCTCCCCACCGCCCATAAAACAGATTTCTTTAGACTTGGACAAGTAGAATGCATGTGCCAAAGGAAAAAATAAAACAAAAATGTGATTGCTGACTAGTACTGCTCACAATTGCCCCACAGCAAACACATGTGTTTAGCAAATGGTAATTAAAATTGGCTGAGTCCCCAAACCCCAGATAAATGTTTCATTAGATGGCTATTTGATATTACTTCTGCAATGGAGCAATATTCAAATTGTTTATAGAGAAATTAATGCATCACTCCCACCGGCACCCCCACGTTATTATGACACACTCACTCCTCTTGCTGCACCAGGATTTGCACATGCAACACAAAAATCTTGGTACATTAACGTAAACCCACATATGGTGGAATAACACTTGAACAAATAAAATTTTAAAGCCCAACCCTGTGCCAAAATGCAGCAGAGACACAGGAGACAAAGATGAGAGATTCGTTTAAAAATAAGAAAAATACATGCTTTGCCTTGATGTGGGCTTGACAGAGGTTGCACATAAGATGAACAAATGTTCACAAGAGTTTAAAATAAAGCAAATAGAGATCAGTTACATTTCTCTAAATCCTCTTAAGCCCTCATCACTATTTCATATCAACACTAACCTCTTCATCTGAGAACATAAAAATGACTCTGTTACCACCTGCTGAGTTTTAGACAGGGGCTTTGCAGGATTTTTCAGCACTTCTGTTAACAGATAAAGTTATATAACCAAAACCAGCGAATCAGAATGGGAGTCAAAGCTTGACAGATTTCTTTTAAAAGCACAAAACCACCAGTCTGTCCAAGTTTCCCATGAAATGTTTTCATGCAATGTCACTGGCACTATTGGCCTCAAACATGTAAATTGTGTCTAATTTCATGTGTTTTACCTGTTTCTCACTTTTGGCATGTTGCTGCTTTAGCTCAGGATCCAAATGTTACCTGTCAGAGAATAAATAAACTCAATGGAGAGGGCATCCACATTTTGAATCACTTCATCTTTTTTGTGGTGCCTTGCAGAAGAATTCACAACTCTTAAACTTCCTCAGGTTTTGCTATATTACAACCAGAAATATTAGTAGTTTTTAAGGATTTTTATATACTATCTATAGTGTAAGATGCAGGAAAATTATAGTTTTCAAATATTTTACACATAAAACTTGTGAAGTGAGGTGTCCTTTCAGAGTTCTTTAATTCATTATCTTTAATTAAACTGAACGCAACAAATGGCTTCCAATGTAAACTAAATGGTTAATAAATTTAGTTTGTGTAAATAATGCTGTTTTGTGAGGTGTACTGTTGTAGCACAATGAAAACAGTGTAACTCACCCTGAACTCACCATTCCCGTTGTAAAAAGAGGAGGTGGCAGCATGATGCTGTGGTAATGTCAATAAAGTTCTGGATCTATATCTAATTGAGAATCTGTTACAAGACTCTCCATCCAATATGACCAAGCTTGATTTCTCCACATAGAATAAATATATAATTTTTTTAGTCTTTAGATGTGCAACTTGAACACATTCCACTGCAGTGACAACAAAAGGTGATTCTAGCATTGATTTTGAGGAGCAAAATGTAGATGCAAGTCACACTTTTGACAATTATAACTATAAAACTGTTAAAAGTTTGTTCATTATTTTATCTCTTTCACAATTATACATATCACTGTGTTGGTCTATCACATAAAATCCTTCTGGAGATACAATGGAAATATTGCTTTGTATCATCACAAAGCACAAAGATCTAGCTTACCGGATAAGTTTTGCAAGTCCCTGTAAGTGCAAACCATTTTCTAAAGTGACTTAAGTGAACATTTGCACTTGCACACCTAAATTTCAAACCTTAAACAAAAACATAATAAAAACCTGTTTCAATTTGACAACGTTGTCAGTATTTTGTCTTGAGTTAATATGTTGTCATGATTTAATTTTCACAACTCAAAGACATGCAAGATGAACCTGACAAGCCTATCCTCCAGTGACTAGCTGACTAATGAGATGCCAGATTGCAGACACAACTGACATATTGCCGAGGAACATCAGAAAATATGAACGGTCTTTTGAGGAAATCTTTTCATCCATTTTGTGCCTATAAATAAATATACTAGGTATGCCTTAAAGGAGTTTTGTCCCAAGTCTCTGAGTCCAGTCTGTTCTTCTTTCTGATGCACTTTTAAATCTTGCTAATAAGTAAATAAATCATTTGTTGTCGTTTTTATACACAGACAGCATAAGTTGCACATTTTCCTTATATCTCCAATAAGGTGCAAAAAACTTTTTTTTAGAGACTTTGACAAAGTAATATTGTACATTTGCTGCAGATTTATCAGCTACAGATCTGTAATGTGAATATACTTCCCCCACATCCTAAATCTGGTGAGCATAGGGGCGGCTAGAGTCCAATGAATTAATTCTCATTTTAGAAAACAAGAATAGGATGCTGGTTTCCTATTAATTTGCTAAAAGTAGTCATCAGATAATGGGCACACTCTGGTAAAGGGGTCTACATGGCCAGGAAGAATGTTAAGGAAGCTCAGTTGGTGCAAATAGGTCATTCTGTCTTTAGATAGCCAGCATACCCTTACACCAGCAGTGGCAAGAAACATTGAGAAAATGCAGGATGGATCTACAGTATGTCTCCATGTCAGACTGAATGTGGAAGAAAATAAGATTCATTGAACCAGACAAAATTTTTATTTTCAAAATTTTGTTGAGCCTGTGTAAATTCTAATCTGTTTTCTGATCTTAGCTGACATTCGAGACACAGGGTGCTCAACATGCCTAAGTTGGAACAACTGCTGTTGAGCTACCTTGCCTTTCTATCGCCTCTAACCCGTCTGCTCATTCTCCTCCGACCTCATACATCACCTTCACATTTTTTTACACAAAAAATGTCACTACTTACACAACTTTCATTCAATAGATATTTTCTCTTTCGTAGGTTCTTTTGTGTAAGTGAAATATGTTGTTTTGTGTGAAAAACCCAGTAAATCAACAGATTCTGAAATTCTTAGACCACCCAGATTTGTGACATCAATCCTGCCACAGTCGACGTCTCCAAATTCTTAAACTTGTCTAGATTCTTAAATGCATTGAGTTGCTGCCATGTCTTCATATGTCTGTAAACACACAATGGGCTGAGATTGTGCATAGATAAAATAAACATAATTGTTTACTTCTTGTTCCCAAAACATAATATTGAAATTGTGCTGTCCTTTAGATATCAATGAGTCAATCTTGGGATAGGAGGGGAGAATCATTTGCTGCACATCCAAGCAGAAAGAAGACTTGTCCAAGAAATCAGTGAAACTCATTGGTCACCAAGGTTTCTATCATGCAGTGTTTTGCCTGCATAATAACCAGCTGTTGTAGTCCCCAATACTCCCATTACTCCTTCAGGTTTCCAATAAGATATTCTCCACATCTAATCAACGTTTTCTTGAAAAAGTAGAAATAACCTTCATCTTTTGTATGCATCCTCACTCTGCCAGGTTGTTCAGTTGGCTGCCTTCTCATGTAATTTAGTATGAACCCTTAACTTTCATCATTAAAAAATGTGTATCTGCAAGGAAACAAGAAAACAAACATATTTTCCTTAGAGCAAGAGGAGTAACATGCATTTGATTGCAGCTATTTGCAAACATTGTATAGTCTGGTAAATACTAATACTCTTACTCATTTAACTAAACTACATAGGTTTCCTAACTTTCATCTTTGTATTTCCACTACTATGATATATTTTCTGTGCCATATGAGTCACTATATATTGTCTTCCTGCAATATATAGAGTTAAGCATTTTTACCTATTTATATTCAAACCCTCACAGTGGTATTCAGTTTCCTTAGCTGAACATGAAGACCAATAGAGCAGAGAATGTTGATTTCTAGCCAAGCAAAAGATCATTTAAAGCTAGAAAATGTAGAAAACCTGACCTTGTCCGGTAAACCAAACAATATTTACTTCTCATTTCAGCACTTTGCAAGGTAGCACATATGAGAAAAACAGCCAACAGAAGTGACCTGGAGTAATGTATTTAACAACCTGTAAAACTCAGCCAAGTTAAATATGTTTCCAACATGGCATTAGAGACAAATTCCTTCTTTATACATATGGGTTTTAAAACAGCCACCCCCTTGAGACTACAATGCCTTACCCAAGGTTTACAGTTTTTATAAGCATCTTGAACAGTTTCTATGCTGCCATATGTTTACAAGTGGCACATTTTCAAGTAGCTTCATTTCAGTTTTGACTCCTTCTTTGCTTTTGACCTCGTTTCAATATGATTATAAGATAACACTATTAACTTTTCCATGTGTGAATACACAGTGTATGAATGTGCTCTGAAAAAAGTGATTCATTGTCATTGTTAATGGAACCCTTTTTCTTCTTCTTTTATTAACTCATGTCAATACATCTGCATGGCTTACTGCAAGATCTTTTTTTCCCATTCAATACATGTTGACATAATTACTGTAACCTAAAAGCAAATGGTGAAGACTAGGTGTTTTCTGAGTATTTTAACCAATTTCCTTTCTCCTTAGAGGGACAGTTTGGCTCTTCTTCCAATGACGCGCAAATTAATGACACCTCAGTAAACTGAATTTCAATGGAGTTGTTTGAAACTGAATTTCTTTTGGCTTTCTAAAAACTGAATGTGTTTAGAAATGGAAACTATCCTTGAGCTCCTTGGACTTTCCAATTGTTCTGGTATGGGTGAATTCAAAATGTTAATTTGCTACCAAAGAATAAGTATCAAAAGTAAACGGACGTCATAGTTGTATAATCTTTTCAGTATCTAAAAGAAGTGATTGAAAAAAATTTCAAAAAGCACAAAAATTTATGACATCCTTAGTTATGATTACTGTATGTATATTTATATGTAGATTACTAGATCAATGCCTTAATTTCTCGTAGATATTTCTTGATGCTTTAGAACATTTGTGTTAAAAATATAAATCATGAGATCTTCAGGGATGGGTATATGATATACATACTGTATTCTTCTACTTCATCGGAGAACTGGAACAACTATTTTTAAAATGTATTCATCATTTTGTTACCCAGAAACAAAACAGCATTAGATCAAGGTATCTGAAACTTGCCAACTAGACTATATTTATAAAATATAGTCTGAAGTGAAACTCTAAAGATCTAATGAATGAAGAAAGCACTTCAAAGACAAACCTGCTAAAAAAAAATTATCAACTGGACAAAATGCACTCAATTTCTGTTGAAGAGATATCTGTCTATTAGAATTAACTGCTGATTGAATCTGAGATACTGATTGTATTTGATGTGGAGCACACTGGAAAACACGACTTGCTGTCTTCTGGTGATGTTAAAAGGAGCCTTAACACATCTAAAATCTCAAAATACAGTACATTATGACATGCAGAAAAACACCACACAAAAACAAAGGCAAGACTGAACTGATGTCCTTTAGCCTCATGTTAGATTAGACATGAAAGTCGCTTGATGGATTTTCCTTTTTGTTTGTATTTTTCCCAGAAAAAAATAAAATTAAAAAATCCAACAGATCTCTTTTTACATTTAAAGCTCGGCCAAATGACAGCACAGTGTTAAGTGAATTAAAGGGTGCAAAGGGAGCCAAGAATCACCTTTCTCTGACTCTCTGCTAAGTGGTCAGAATGTGTTCTCATGTCCTGGAGATTAAAATGTCTGTTTCTTTTGTGATTTCTCACATCAAGACTCAAAAAGTGTTTAATGCAATCTCTACTCCATTCATTTTCAGAATTTCATTTTTCTGTCACCTGTGGGACCGGTGTCTCCTGTCCCACAAAAAAAGATTGGAAATTTACAGATTTAAGGAAAATAGTGAAAATGATAATACTATTTTCTTCAAAATGCCTATAGAATATTTGAAGAAATTAACATGTTTCTGCCATCTTCTAGGCTGGGTATCCAACCACTATTCTTGGCAGAACTGGTAGTCAATTTAAAATGGTTTGGTGGAAAAGACCTCACTCTTAATAAGGTTATACTCAGGAGATCAGATGTGCCATTCCTGAAACCCAACATTAGACAGCTTTGTCCATTTCAAACAAATTTTACGGATAGTCCTACAATATACCTTTTTATTCTGTGAATTTGCTGAAAGTTCTTCTTTCAAAACTTCACTCATTTTGTGCATTCCAGTAATGCTGCAGAGACAACAACTGTCCCATAGTATGATACTGCCACCACCATTCCTGGTCATGGTGGTCAAAAATGTAGTTATTTTTGTTCAGAAAAACATTTATATCTTTTTCTTGCCCAACCATTAACATTTCTCCACATTCTCCTCTATTTAGCTTGTCCATGTGGGCAGCTTTACATTTTAGTTTTGATGTCTTTCTTGGGAGACACAATCTCAACCTCTGACTATGTAAAAATGGCTTTAATGTAAACACTGATAGGGGTTCCAGCAGGCTACACTTGTGTAAGCCTTGTGTTTTAACGTTTAGTAAGTGGTTGCTTATCAAATAACTCGTAATTGCATTCAATTGCTTTAAGAGATAATGATAGAAACTGCAGCCTAATATTTCTGGAAATGTACAGATAAAACAGAAATTTTTGAAAATATAGTTATCATTTCCACAAAAGTGATCGTGGCAGTCAGGATGTGAAAATGCATAAAATTTGAAATAAATCACATTAAAATATTCAAAATGAATGACAAAATCTTTATGTGCACGTCCAAATGTCTCAGGAAGAAAGGCTTAATGCTAATGGGGATTTGTAATGTCATCCTATTGTGGTGATTTATGTCATCGGTAGCTCTGATATTCTGTTTGAAATCACAAAATGCAGCACTGCAGAGGAGCTTTTATTATTACATTGTGTAAGCACTGGATGTCATGTAAGCATTTAAAATATAGAGTGTTCTGTTTCTGGAGTCAAGCTTATAAGACAGTGGGGTCTTCAAAGCACTGTTATTTTTGCTGAGACTCTAACTACTAATGGTTTTAAAACACACTGCTCAGGTCTCAGGTTTACATTCAGCCATCATCAGGATGAATGTCATAATAAGTGTCCTAAGAAGAATTATTCATACTGGTGGCAAATGTAGGCTGAAAGTAATCCTTTAGTTTTACCAACATCTTTTCTCTGACATTTCTCTTCATTGTGTTAATAGTTAATATTAGGTTTCATTTTAAATTTCTTGTTTTAAACTTTTAGGGTCCAGAATGTTCAGGCCCCCAATATCTCTGACATCCTTCAGCCTCAGTATTCTTCCAGATCTCTAAGGTCTGCTGATCAGTCTATTGCTAGACGCACGCCCTAGACTTAAAACTCAAAGGGTTACACTGATTGTGGATTTTATTTTCCCCATTCTTATAACGTGTCAATTACATTGATTTACTTTTTCTTCTTCAAACCACGACTTAAAACATATTTACACAAATAGGCTTTTAATAAATTTTATGTTTTTTGTTTGATGTGGTTTTCTTATGTGTTTTGTGATGCATGCTTTGATTTAATCTATGAAATTGTACGTACTTACTGACTTGAAAAGCAAATTATTATTTTACCAAAGACCAATATTTCATGATTAACTATTCAAACCTTGAGTTGGATGAGTACTAAGAAGGAAGACACTTATAAGTAGTTAAAAGATAAGAAGTGGTTAACACTTTCTGTTATGTAATTTATTTTAATACAGAGGTGGGGGGGGGGTGTAGGGGGGGAGGGCTTTCTCAAGTATTTTCTGCTTCTGTCTAGTGTGAACAATGGCTCAATAATGATCTCAGACTAGGTGTGAAGGCTATTTGTGATGAGATAAATGAAGTGTTTAGAAAAACAAAATGCAACATTGGCATCTCAAAAAGATAAACACGCAAGGCTAAAAAAGCAGAAATAAATTTATGTTATTGTGCACATGCATCCAAAATAAATGAAGGTATTTGATATTGACAGCCATGACAAAAGACCGTACATACTGAGGTTTAGATTTTCTGCATTGTGATGTCAATATGTCAGGATCATTCACCCAGCATTTTGTGGAAAACAAGTTGAACTGGAGAACTAATGCCTCAGCAAGTTTCTCATAGGCTTGAGAAATTAAAGCAAAATTATATTACTAATTTAAGAAAATTGCTGATTGGATGGTCTTGCCAAAAGCAACCAAATTTAAATGCAAACAAAAACGGATCATTTCCACTATGACTTTGGGGTATTGTTGTTAATTTTCTCCACTTTGTATGAGTTTTCCTCTTACAGAATGGTTTCATAGCTGCATATAAACATGGGTTAATAAGCACAAACTGTGAGAGCTTTATTGTTTATGCCCTAAACTATCCCAATATTTACTAAACATGCAAATGCAAGTTTCTCAGAAAAGCTGTTATATCCGTGTTTTGAGACAAAGCTGATCTATTTTTCTTTTTCCTATTTATTCATCATGTAAGGATGGATGCGACAGAAATCATGGAGAGCATTTTCTGCAGAAGCAGATATACTCAGAGCAAGAAGGGAAGAACAAAAATACAGACAAATCAAAATAAAATTGGGCAGGTAGAAAATGTGATAAAAACAGGTTTAAAACAAATGAAGAGAGGGGAATTACATGGAAAGGGAGAAAGCAGGAAGAGCGAGAGGACATGCGAGAATACAGTTATGAGCCCACTGAGCCGTGGCGCTCATGGCTCGGCTGTGGTGCTCATTATTGATGTAGTAGAAAATTTGCGCTGACAGAAAACGAAGCTGCCAGCTGTCTCCACCCCTCCTATCCCCCACTGTTCCCCATTATGACATTATCTCAGGAGGGATGGCCAACAGTGGCAGTGTATCCCGTCACCCGAGGAGCCCCTGGCATGTCCACAGCTGACCCTAAGTCCTGCCGTGGAAATGTGCACTTACGCAGGTATACACAAACAGAGGGCATAGCCGTGGACGCTCACTTAGGCGTGGACATCCAGTCACACATTTCAAAGCCACATAAACAACGCAGTGTATTCCATTACTATTTCATGGCCCCAACACAAAAAGTATAAAATCCAGTCCATTTTTTTTTTTTTAATCAGAACAAACTGCTGTGTGATGCAGGATGTGACATGAAGCTTTGGTAGTGATATAAAAATAGTCAGCTGAAGAAAGCAGAACTGAACATGCTGCATATAGCATATTTGCCACACCTAAAGTGTTTAGTCTGTACTGTTCTTCCAGTATTCAATGGATATCGACAGCAAATTTCATGTTTGCTACAATGTGCAGATATAGAAGAAAACAAGGGATGGGGAAAATATTTTCCTACATTTCTGTTCCATATTATTGCTGCCCAAGAAGCACTCTTCAAGATAGTGTGCGTGTAACAAAATGACTTTTTTATGTTATAAAATAACAATTATCTGGTACATGAAGAGTTTTTGGTGTGAGCCAGTTACCTAAATACAGTAAAAATGTATATTAAATTCATAAGTAAGTAGAAATTAAGCCTATGACAGTCAATAATTGTAATGTTGTCATGTTACAACCATAGTGTATTTTATTAGGATTTAAAGTATAAAACTAACAATGCATATCATCCTGTAAACACCAGCTCCACAGTAAAACTTTGTGGGTTAAGCAGGCAAAGCCTGGAAGAGATTGTGTGACTGCAAAGGCGTCGAGAATCAGGGGGGCATTCAACTACCAGCAGGAGAAAAACATTCTTACAAAGCTAAAATTAGGTGGTTTATATCTGGCCAAGTCAAAGTCCAGACCTAAATTCAATTGAGAGTCTGTAGAAAGACTTGCATAGTAATCTTCAAAGTTGCTCCCTATTTAATCTTAGGGAGTTTGAGATTTTTAGCAAAGAGTAAGAAATTTCCAAATTGAGTAGAGACCTACCCACAGTGATTTGTAGCTGTAATTTCAGCTAAAGGTGCTTCTACAAAGTCAGTCAGGAGGACTGAATGCAAATCCACATATTAGAAGTTTACCATGGTAATTATTAAAATATATAATCACAGATTGTTAATTTGAAGTCAAAGAAAAATGTTTCAAGGACTTCAGGTTTTGTTAGAAATATGCATTTGTATTGTGCAATAATTTGTTAAATTACATTTTGCACAGTACAACAGGTGCATTCATACTAGAGTGATTTGACAGATTTACTCTATATGCTAAATCTGTGACTAATAAAAGCTACAGGAAGTATTGTATTTTACAACAGCGTATCAGAGAAAATGGTACCAAATATAACATTTAGTACCCATCCATCCATCCATCCATTTTCTATACTCCCTTATCCCTAGTGGGGTCGGGTGGGGTGCTGGTGTCTATCTCCAGCTAACGTTCCAGGCGAGGGGCGGGGTCACCCTGGACAGGTCGCCAGTCTGTTGCAACATTTAGTACCCATTCAAAGAAATCATATATCAATTTCACATCACCAATTTATAATCCAGTGTGTTGGTTTATCACATGAAATCACAATATGGAGATTTGCGTTTTAAAAATATACATGAATAATTTTGCAAGAAGCTTCAAATGAACTGGAAGAGAATCTACTAGATGACCAATTTTGTTTGCTCTGGTCCATTTTATATCTTCTGTCTTCCAACTAAATGTTAGTTCTTTGAATCTAACATCCCACTATTGTTCAAAAGGAATTTTTCACATGGGGATAAGAACTAGAAGAAAAAACTATGTGAAAGCATAGGCATTCCATGTGGACATAGAGTGCTGTAAAAGCAGCTTCAAGGCATTCAGAAAAGATCTTGCCCACTATAAATAAGAAGCCACAATGTTCATTGGACAAAGCATAAACCTACACCCAATTTATCAAGGATAACTGGATGGGAAGACTTGCAAAAAGTGAAATCACATTCATTTTCTAAGAGTACATTGAATAAATTGGTAGAGCAAATGTCATGCACATACTAATGCCACCTTGAATCGAGGGACAGCATATTATTTGTACATCTCCATGCCACCTTATGTATTATGCACATACTAATGTGCCTCCCCATGCCAAGATAGTGGAGGTGATGTGCCTGTTCATGGACCAGTCTCATTAAAACAGAAAGGATGGCCTTTCCTTGCATATTTTGTAAGGTTTACTTTCTTGTATTTATAGTGGAAAACTCAAAAATGTCCAACATGACTGCAGATTCCTGAGTGCACTGTCACAATAGTGAGCAAACTCCCATGAAGCCAGAAGACATAACCAAACAGCAGAAAGAGAGCATCACAAATATGAGTAAGACATCAACTACAACACTGCATCCGTGCAAACACTCACTTGAATTCTGATAACAACAAAGAAGATAAAGTTCTCATTTAGAGCTAAAAGACTTCAACTGCTCTCAGACATTGCCTCAAGAGATGAGGAACTATTTCTTTCATTAAAATTTCTCACTGCATCTACATGTAGGGACTTGTGAAAATAGCCTCAGTGAGACCTGAGAGAGACACCCTTAAGTGCAGAATCTCGTCATCACTGAACAAGCAAAAGTACTTGCTGACCTCTGTAGCGAGACTCCCTTGGATAAAATACAAGGTTGCCTGCCTGGTTCACTCCACAAGGAACACATCAACGGACACTGAAACAACTCTATGTACAAGCATTCACAAACACATGCTTTCTATAAAGGCTTCAGAGGGTTAGATAAAGGTTTAGATCAAAATTGTTTTGTTTTTTTTGTTTTTTTTTGTTTTTGCTTGCGTTGTGCTTTGCTTACCCAATTAAAGACTGACACAAAGCTTGTTACTAGTATCAGGTGGTAGTAGTAAGCAATAAAGTAGTATCAGTTTAGTCAACAGAATTTTTTTTACATCACATTTCATTCTGAATGATGTATTGTGCATTTACCATTTTAAAAATAGCTGTCTGGTAGCTAATGTTTAGTTTTGATTAGATGATTTATGAATCTAATCACCCATTCATACAACTTCCTTCTGCTAAAAGGGAAAGAAGGGAAAACCAACCTTTTACCCACTGACAATCTGCATCCCTTTCTGAGGGATCCAATGGTGTTTCCAAACCTGATAGGAGATATAGTCCATCCACTCCGTTCTCAGTGTGTCCTTGGCTCTGATTCCAGTGGGACATGCCCAGAAAACCTCAAAATGGAGAGGTCTCCTTATCAGATTGCCTGGATACCCAGAGCTGGCTGCTTTCAGTGGTGAAAGTGCTCTACTCTGAGCTCCCTCCAGATCACTGAACTTCTCACCCTAACATTAAGGTTGAGCCCAGCTTCCTCTGTACTTTTGGCTGTGGTTCATATCCCATGACAATAGATGAGTACAAAGACAGATTGGAGCAACGCCTATATCACTGCAGATGAGAGTCCAATCTGTCCGGTCAATCGTGGTGTGTCATGAACAAGACACCAAGATACTTAACTTCTCCAGGTGAGGGAGGAAGCATTCTATCTTTTTTCTGGTTCAGAAGATAACCCTGTCAGTTATTTAGCTAAAGTTCTTCATCGTAAATCACTGAATGAATCTTTTGGAGTTGTGTCTGTGGCTGATTATTGCTTTGCAAAATCTACAGTCAGTGCTTTTTCATCTCTTACTCTGCATTTTATTCCTGTAGATTCTTTGTGTTGTAGTTTTTGTTCTTGACCAACGTCTTTTGTCTTCTCTATTTGACATGACATGATCATTTATATGATGCATGCATGTTGAATTGGGAAAGCTTTTCTCTAGTAATACAGTGTGTTGTTAGGATGTAGAGTTGACTGAGACCATTATAGCTGTATAAACCACTAAATATGCCCTTAAACTCTAAAACAAAATTAGCTTCATGTTAAAGTTTTCCAATTTCCTCGGTTGTCAAGGTTGACGGCTGCATGCTGTTGGTTTTCATGTACCTGTCTTGACGTAAATGTCATATTATGTGTACAACAGATGTGTGGA
Organism: Girardinus metallicus; assembly: GCA_903067095.1. NCBI lineage: Eukaryota > Metazoa > Chordata > Actinopteri > Cyprinodontiformes > Poeciliidae > Girardinus > Girardinus metallicus. The sequence continues at coordinate 10,517 of CAEGAE010024177.1, read as the reverse complement.
GTGTGGGGCTTTCATGTTTATTCAGCAAACAGGTAATGAAATGCGGTCCTTCAGTTTCCTGTAAAAGTATTTACAGCTTGACCATAATGGTGTCATACCTTCAGAAATGGATAGGGAGCCAACTGTTCAGCAAGGCTTTAAGCTAGAAGGATTTCTCACTTTTTTACCACCCTGCAGCCGTGGGAGTTTCACATGGACTGTTTTTGACTCTCTTTCACCCCTACGTTGCACAAGAGTGCATTCCAGAGGCCCGGTGAATAAAAATGCCATGTCAACGAGCAAGGAAGAAAGAAAATCTCCACTCTGAGCTGTCAGTGGTCTTCCTTTTTGGTTTTGCTATGAAAAGCAGGCAAAAAAAAGTTCACCTTCTGCACATAAATTGGCTGAAAGATTTATTTCTCCCATGACATTCTCTCTGGAGATGCCACTGGGAGCCTGGGCCACGCTGTTGGAGAGCGTTGACAGGGCTATTGTTAGTACTAGCAGTAGTCAAAACCTATTCTCTGGCCTCATCTTCGCTGGCTGTTTTTCATTCCTTTTTACTACTTGTTCTCTTTCTTTCTCCTTATACCTGTCAAATAGCAGTGACAGACATTTAAAAGGCTCAGGCCAAGGATCACATCTGTCCATTTTAACTTATTAATTTCAAACTCATTCCGCTTTGTCAAATTCAAAGACCTCTGAGATAAGGCAGACAAATCAATGATGACAGGTAAGAATGTGCTTCATAACAGGTGGCAAATGAGAGACTCGTTTTAAGTTTAAAGAAATCGGAACAGAGGTTGTCCATCTCTTCCAGCAGGTCATTTTATTTTTATTTTTCATAAAATGAGTACATGTAGATGCTTGGGGTATTTAACTAATAAGCTAAATTAATTGATTTTGCATATGACCAACCACGATGCCAATTGGGTATGCAATGTTTCAGTATTACTTTGGTGTTTTAAAAACAAGTTATCGCAGAAGGTGTAAGAGACGTCTGGAAATTTAACTGTATTTTCTGTGGAGGCATGCTGTAAATGGAACTGTTGACATTCTTATCAAAATCTCCACTACAGCTACATGCGTCAACCTACTCTACAGGAAATTCAAAAAGAAAAAAAACTATTTTGACGGCATTTATAGTTCTTTAAAAGAAACGTGTATTAGCAAGCCAGCGATTCACAAAACTGATTATCTATAACCACCCACAAAATTTCCTGACAGATTAAGTTCTATTATGGGAATAGACTTATTAAAATCTGGCAAATTGTGACTGATTTTTTTTCCTTGAGTACAACGACGACCTCTGGGGAGACTTAGGTGTTGATGTAACTGGGATCTACACTCAGTAGTCTCTAGTGCAAGATAAGGCAATTATAACAGGGAAGACCCCTAAATCCATCTTGTAACATGACACATCACACTACCAGATCTCTTTCATCGACACAATGTTCCATTCTCAGCCAATGATGCTCTTGGTGGAACAATCAAGGCTCAGGGGAGGGAAGCTGTCACTAACATTGCCTCCTGAGGCATTGCTAACTTGCCTGATGTCACTCACAAGCAGCTTAAATTTCACTAATATGGAAGAGCAAGTCTAGATGGGGCCAAGTCAATTAAGACAGGCCAGTGTTTCTATATGGGGCTGTTAAGGAGGCAGAGGATATAGGGATGAGCAGCCGATGCTCGTCTTTGATGTCCCGTGAGCTCCTACAAATCCCTCTGTTGCAGAAAGGGCAATTAGTCTGATGAAGCGGATGTGTCATCTGAGACAGACTTATTACACCCAGAGAAAACAGATTGTCTCAATCATTTTCTTTCAAGAAGGGAAATGTGCTAGTGTTACTGTAAAGTAGGGAAATGCTGTATGAAGCAGAAAGCATCCCCAAACTGTCAAGCATGACTAAAATAATATAAATACAATAAGTGTATAGCATTTTTAAGATCCTGGTTCGGTTGAAACTTTCTGACTTTTTTTTTTCCAGATTCTTCTATTTTTAGGATTAGTGGTCAGAAACACTTTATCTTACTTAGATTTAAGGAGAGAACGAATACTATATGTCTTCACTGGGAAGATGGAGTTTTCATTTCTGCCAAAAAAAAGGAATATTTAAATTTAATAGGTTCTAGTTCCTCCTACTGTGGGAAAGGTGGCTCAGCAGTGCAGTATGACAGCGTTCCTGTCAAATGATAAATTGCAAAGAGAAAGAATTTAAACGGGCTTAACATAGTTTGTTATTTAAATGTTTTTTTTGTCAAATCATTTTAGTTATAAGGTTCTGTACAAATAAGATCAGAATAATGCTTCAAAATCTTAGACTTCAAACATTCTTCCCTGGAAGCCTGGGCTCATTGGTTCTCAAACTTATTCGACCATTGCACCACCACAGTAATTTAGCACAACGGTATTGAATTTCTTCAATTTGCACTAAGTCATAACAGAAAGAGAATCCATTGGTTTTAGGATGTGGCAGTAAAGACTTGATGTTGGATAATTTACCTTAAAATTCCTAAATTCATAATTCAAATTAGGTATGTTGAAGGTTTCCCAACAACATTTCACATCCAACATTTAACATTGATGTGTTCCATACAATTTTTTATCCATATTAAGATAAAATATAAAGGAAATGGAGGGTTCTGTTCAGTGACCCCCATACTGTGTAACTTTCTCACGATGGACTTGAGATCAGTGGACAATGTGGTCTATTTTAAAAGCCAGTGATATTGTATTTAATGGTGCCAAAAGAAAGGGGATCAAAAGCTGGTGCTATACATCTATACATCTTTTAATTATTATTTTTTTAATCAATCTTGACTTTCCTCATATTCTGTTGGTGTGAGGAATATACATTTATATACAACTGTAATAAATACATTGAGCTTTATGGAAACAATAAGTTAAGGCAATATGCATTTTTCTAAACTACATTTAAAGATAAAAAGGTAGGGTCATAAAAAGCTGGTTTTGCATTTGTAAAGATTTAAAGCTTTATTTTGACTTTTAAACTAAATTTCATGAGCCATATATTTCACTTTATGACAGAAACTTGAAATTTGATTTGCACGTTAGCCCAAATAGTAGCCACTGTATATCGGTGGTGATAATATGACATCTCTTCATGGTTTCTATAAATATAAATGGCAAAGGTGCACGATCCAATAGGAGCACACTTATCCTGGTCGCCATGTGCGCAATTGGAGTGCACTGGCGGCGCCTGCAGTAATGACTTAATATAAGTCCTCCTGTGGTGGAACAGATGAAAGCACAGGTGTACAGAGTTTTCACTGTCATATGGTACTGGAGAGCCAACGCACAGTATTATCTATTGGTTAACCTACAATCAGCTCATTAATACACACAAACTCACATATATGTGAACAGAGTTAGAAAGATGTATGTCCTTACACAAGAGGAAGGAAAACACATGTGCAGATTTTCTCTACTTTCCCCCTTGCTCTTTCAATCTCTGTCTCACATGCTCACGCTCTGAAGTGTCTGCATAACCACATTGTTTTGCAACACAGGCAAGACAATGTACATTTGTGTATCAGGGAGGCGAGGCAAATGGTGATGAGTAGCGATCCGAGCATGGTTTGGCTTGAAACCCTTCCAGAGCCATCTTTATCGCCTCAAGCGACGTGGACGTACCCAGCTGCCATCACAGCCGCACATGCATGGCTCTGTCAACAGGTCGGGGTGAATCACTGCCACCGACTTTGTTCTTCCTCGCTAACTGTGGCAACATTTGCGTTCTGAGGCCAGGCCAAAATCATTCTCATAGCACATCTGCTGTGTTCCAGTTAGCTCAACCAGAAATCTGACTTAATAAAATTGTGTTTGGCTTCTGACATTGCATCAAATTGAAGCAAAAAAGGAAAATACCCTTTCAAACAATTTCACAGTGGGTGCTTCATAACATCAAGACACATGTTTTTTTAATAGTATTCCACTGAAGAGTCGTACGTACATTGCTGTGCAAAAGTATTATCCCTCTTGGAGTTCTTTTTTTTGTTTGCTTGTTTCTATTGGATTTATTCATTCAGATAATCAAAATAACTTTATCACAGAAGAATAACCTCATTTAAATAGAAATAATAAAGAAAAAATCTGCCTCCGTATGACTAACCGCAACATGTAAATATTTGAATAGAACTTATCTAACCTCATAAAGTAGTTAAAAAAAATCTTAGCAGCAACATATCATGTTCCAATCAAATAAAGGTCATAAAAAGTTGAGAAATTTTTCTAAGGCTGTTGGGACATCAGTGAATCACATCTTAACTCAACTCAGCTCATCAGGAGTTCAAAACATAAACAAGAAAAACATCTAAAGCACTGCAGGCCATATTTGCCTGAGTGAAGATCAGTTTTCAAGATACAACAAGATCAGTTTTCAAGAGGGAGACTTGACAACCTAGTAACCATGGGATATTTTCTAGGTCAAAATCTGAGATATACGAAAAACAAAGCCCTCTCTACTTTTTGACAAAAAATATCTCGATGACCATGGCTTTCTGGAAAATCCTCTGTTGGCTAACAAGAAAAAAGTGGAACATTTTGGAGGCATGTATCCCATGTGTGGTAGTGCTATGGTTTTTGTGGCCTTCATGACCAGGGAGACTTTGCATAATTGATAGATCCTTGAATTCTGCTGGAAGTAATGAAGGAAAATATCTGGCCATCATTTTTTGACTTGAAGCTCAAGCACACTTGGGTTTTGCAGCAGGATAATGATTTAACAAACAAGTCCACCTCTGAATGTCTCTAAAAAACAAAATTAAGCTTTTGGAGTGGTCTACTCAAAGTTCAATAATCGAATATAATTGAGATGTTGTGACACAAACTGGATCGAGCATACATGCTGGAAAATCCTTTAATGTGACCAAAACAGAACCATTTTGCAAAGAAGAGTTGGTCACGATTCCTCCACACCAATGAAAAGCACTGAGAGTCATTGTAAACTTTTGATATTATTTGTTGCTGCCAATGAAGGTACAATCAGTCAATAGGTTTGCTGGGCAGTTACTTTTTTGACATAGAGTCATGTTTATTGAACAAATTTTCTTATCTTCACAAATTGATTATATCCATTTACGCTTGACAGGAATAACATTTTAGAATCTCAAACATTTGGCTAACTTTGGGGCAGTGTCATCCATGTTCAATAAGGACTTGAGTTCATATCTTCAATTGTGCTCAAAACAAAACAAAGCTACTTAACAAAACCACCCAATACAAGAACTTCTAAATGATTAAAAACTCCTGCAAGGTTTTTTTATGGGAGGGTCACATTTGTCAGTTTACATATTGTAACTGGTTTTCAACAGCTAAGTAAAGTCAAGAGTGCAGAGAAGCATTGTTCTTTAAATCTCGCTGTGTGACATGCACATAAAAAAGCAGTATTTTCCAGTGACAAGGTTTTTTTTCTGCCCTTGATTCTTTTAAACATATCAATTAAAGACTTGTGCAGGGTTGATGAATGCTTAGAGAGATTTGTCAGTAATTTGCTCATTGCAAACATTGACTCAGCCAATGACTCAAGCATGAATTGTTTTCGCATTGACACGGTCAACAAAAGATGCAGAATTCGTTAGCCACACCCACTGTGAACTGTGTTGGTTTTTTTTTTTTTTTTTTTCTTCCTCAAACAGATTATAGAATAAATCCATTTTAAACCACTCACTGAGCAGGATCAACTTCTTTGGATTATTCAAAGTGTCTCTTATTGTAATTACATGTGTTCTTACATATCAGGCCATTTGAACTCTCTTTTTCCATGCTCTGTTTTCAGACTAAGAAGACAGAACTATTTCATGCCCCTGACCCGCTGCTTGTAAAAGCTTTTTACCTAAAAATGCATTTACAAACTATAGTGACTGATGAAATTAGAGCCAGAACATGTTGAACTCTTTCATACTTTGTCACAATACAACCACAAACAATAAAGTATTTTGTAAGAACGTTGATGTGAAGCCAAACAAAAGTACTGAATGATCTAGAAACAGAAGTCCATTTTTTTTTTTAAAGATTTTTTGAGGCTCTAGTGGCCTTTATTTGAAAGTAGCTTGACAGGAAATTAGGGACTGAGAGAGGGAGAAGACATGCGGCAAACGTCACCAGGCCGGGAATTGAACCTGTGACCACCGGCACGAGGACTAAAGCCTCCACATGTGGGCCGTACTTTGCACCTGCGCCACCACAGCACCCCCAGAAGTCCATTTTTGTTTGTAGCAGGAACAATATGTGATACATGGTATGAAGGAATTTCCAGGACATTGTGTGTGTGATTCAAATAGAAAACACTGTACAAACAGGTAGCAAAAACACTGACATTAAGAAGATCCTAGCCATGGCTAGAATTGTTGGGAGCAGAAATGTTTTGTTGTTTTTCTCTGTGTTCATGATCTTAGGGGTTTGCTTTCAGATTTGGGGAGATGCCCTTCTCTCCTTTGATGGTGTATCTACAGCATAGCTACATACTTGTTCTGCTTCCACTTCTGTGACCACTTACATGCAAACACATACAGAGATTCAGACACACACACATGCCCACGCCCAAACACGCCTACACGCATCAGACAATGGGCGGAAGCAGGCACAATCACACAACATGGCAGGGGATGAAGAAGACACATTAAGTTCTTTGTGTATTCTGATTGTATCATTACTATCACTAACTTCCTCATTCTGTTTTATATATGCTGGTTAGTTTTGTTTTCTCTTCTCCTTACAACTGGCAAAGCTTGACCAGCATTGCTTGAACCAAATACAATCTCTTGTGCCATTTATTTAATAAAGTCAGTGGTGAAACTGGGGAATTTTCCCTTTTTCAAGCTTTTAGAGAACTAATCTTCCTCTTATACTGCAAAACAACCATACTTATAACTGGGGGAAAAAAAAGTTTTACAAAATCCTCATCATGCTAAATATGCACCGTAGCTTTGTGAGGGACTGCATTTAACTTATAATAGTTTAGCGGTTCTGCAGCATTTAGTTTATATTAGTGTTACCTGAGTTCTAAAAAAAGATCATATAAAAATATATAAATCAATAGCAGCCAAAAAATCCTTTAAGATGGACTTGAATTTTACGTTGGGTAAAAACATTAGACCATACAAGTGAAATCAAACTGAAGTTCTTTTCATGACTTAAGAGTCCAAGTTTATTCCTCAAATCACTGACACTGCATCTTTATTAAAGCATGGAAATCAAAATAAGTGTCTCTATCAGAACAGTGGAATAATCACTTCATATTTACAGCCCAAATTCCTTCCACCAAATCTGTGCAAGTAAGAATATTCAAACAGTAGCTGTTCTTTTCGGTAACCTCGTGACATGTTCAGAGCCTCGCAGCTTCACAGATTCATGAGTCACTCTATTCGTGGCAGAGCTAAGTGGTTTGTGGGCGTAGAATTGGATATGGGCTCCAAATCTGAACAGTTATGGTTTAAGTTTTATTATTTATCATGTTGCACATTGAGAAGTAGCTCTAAAATCTATGAAGGAATTGTATTAACACCTAGGGTCATTATAACATGTACACTAGAACAAATAAATAAACTGAATACATACTAAATACAATGCTTTTACAATCATTGCTGTGTGATTGTGAATAGGACAAAGGGAGAGGGTAGGTATACTAACTGACACCTTAGACTTTTTATCTTCACAGTCAGATCTATATGGTGAAACATATAAGGAATCTACTGAATGTTCGGTACATTCCACTATATGATAACATCCTATGGTTTTAGCTGAATATAAAATGTAGATGAAATCTTATGCACATAAAGTGCAATATTTCTTGTTGACACAAATAGCAACCAAGCCAATAACATTTCAATACATCAATAAAATGGGAAACTAATGCTACAGTCTACACAGAGTTAGTACAATTGGATAATAACAAATTTCTATCCACAGCATGTACATATAAGTCAGAATTTGAAACAAACAACAGTTCAGATTGGCAGTGGTTTTATAATGGTATGGGTAATATATGTATTTCAGTTTTATTCAGTTATTACCACGCTGTCTGGTCATCTAAGTATTATTTCCAGCTGAATAATGCAGCATGTTACAAAGCTGAAATCATCTCAAACTGGTTTCTTGAACATAACAATGAGTTCAACCCAACAGAGGTCCTTTGGTAAGTGATAGAATAGGAGATCCTCATCATTCTCTAACTCCTTTTGACATGGGGTTTTCCTTTTGCCAGGCATTCCTAGCATTTTTGACTTACAGCAGTTTAAATATATCTAGATGTTACTTTTAGGGAAGTAAAGTAGGACAAATACACACTGACAACAAGGTTCTCTCTTGAATGAAAGTGGCAATAGTCGAGAACCATGAAAAAGATGGGCCGTTTTTCAAAAATACTCTCATAATGTCTCAAGAATCAAACTACCAGCAGCTTCACAATCACTTGATTTTGACTCACTCACCTTACAACCAGAGGCAATCAGCCCTGAGTACTTACAGGAGTAGTATTATTCACTGAACTCTAAAACCGGGACATGTCATCCGGCATAGCGGTTAAAGCAATACCACCTACTTAGTGTGAAAAAAAGAAGTAGAAAATGCTACTCTCCAGAAATGTATTGTATGTTTACGGCACAAACCGTTACACTGGAGGGCACACTCCACTGCCGCCAAAAACTCAGCAAGTATTATGTGCTGCCCTCAGGCAAAGGATTTCAAGGCTTATGACACTATGATGGCATGCTTCTTTTGTCACAGACTGATAATACCATTACCGTCTCCAGAACAATCACTTTAGGGATTCCTCCCTGCACCTTCTGCAACACTGAAATGAATTGAAAGAAAACAGTAAGGCATTCGAAGGAACATCCAAGAATAATCTATTAATAATGAAATGCTTTTGCTTTTTCTTTAAAGGTCTACCTTGAGTTTACAATAATTGCTGATCCTGTTTCTAAGAATCAACCCTCTGGCCATTTTATTGGTTAATTCATGAGTTGGACCAGGGCTAGGAGAAGAAATGAAAGGAAGAATGTAAGACATGAGACAGAGAAGGAATTTCAAACAGATTATAATTTTTAAAAAGTAAACAAAATCATCTGCAATTTGACTATCAATCAGGCCCTCATGTCTCTGGATGAGGTGGACTAATTAAGGCCTAAATTACCGTTGACTGTTTTTAATGGAATAATTCTGATTGCCTTTGTTTGTATGTGGCAGTTTCTTACTTGGTTTTCTCATTAATTAAGACAGCACACTTTGGTGGTCTTTTGCAAATGATAATTTTCTTTTGCTTTAGTTAGGAAACCAGATAATCCTTCAATACACCCACACTCTCCCTCACCTCCCCCGTTATCTCCCATTTCTCTCTGTGGCTTGGCAGCAGTGACAATCATTATCAGCAGCCTGAAGAGTTAGGCAGAGGATCATGTCTCTGCGGCCGGCAGCTAACCAAGCATAAAAAGAGAAGAAAAAAAAAAAAGAAAAACGGGTGGAAAATGTTCCTAGGATGAGTGGGTTTTTGTGGCTCTGCACATTAGTAAGTTAAAACAGCTAAGGGTAATGTAGGACTTGTTACTACAGTGAAGGAGAACTCGAATTTGGAAAACGGGATTAAAAAATGGCATAGAGCCAAAGATGGGGATATGTTGGTGGAAGAGAGTGAAAACTGAAATAAGGACTATAATTTATGACAACAAGCAGAAGGATGGGAGCAGGAGCTGCAGTAAGCAAGTTTAAGTCAACATCACTGTTCCTTGTCCTCAGAATCAACCTTAGTGCAGAGAAACGGTAAAAATAAAGAGATGTCATGTTGCGTATGCAAACTGTCTGGTTAGCTGTATTGACGAATGCCAGGCTTTTAAACGGTTTGTTTAACAACTGCTGAAGAATTTTGTGTAGTTTTAATGACATGACAGAAAAAAAGGCTAGGGTGACCAGAGATTATTTCAGCTGTATGCGTAGAGAAATGCAGCACTGCCCCGCTTCCATGTATTGCTGTACAGTGTTGACAAACTGCCTAAAAGCTGGCACCAAAATTTTGTTTTTCTAATTTAAAAAAAAGAAAAGAAATAAATGGCTAACCGCTAAAGAAACTAAGGTTAGCATCTGCTTTGAAACTAAGATAGATAGAAAGGAAGCAAAAAAAGCAATAGAGAAAAATAGATAATTTGTTCATCGTGTTTTATGCAATTACTGATGCTCAGCATTATACAATGAAAATCTTGCTCAGCCCCATGCCTAGTTGTATATGTGCATATGCTAACAAAAGATACAGTGGGGAAAAAAGTATTTAGTCAGTCACCAATTGTGCAAGTTCTCCCACTTAAAAAGATGAGAGGCTTGTAATTGATATCATAGGTAAACCTCAACTATGAGAGACAAAATGAGAAAAAAAATTCAGAAAATCACACTGTTTGATTTTTAAAGAATTTATTTGAAAATAAGGGTGGAAAATAAGTATTTGGTCATCGACAAACAAGCAAGATTTCTGGCTGTCACAGACCTGTAACTTCTTCCTTAAGAGGCTCCTCTGTCCTCCACTCATTAC
>CAEGAE010024174.1:0-36129 GCA_903067095.1 Girardinus metallicus | reverse complement strand
AAAGTATAGTATGATGTCAAAAATTTTCAATGGTTAGGCAATGGCCTTAGGGTTTGGCTTTAGGGTTAGGGTTAGGGAATATGGTTTAGGGTTTGGGTAAGGGGTCAGGGTTAAGGGTTTTGTTGTTAGGGTTAGGGTTAGGGTTTTAGGGTTTGGGTAAGGGGTCAGGGTTAAGGGTTTAGTTCTTTTGGACACCCGAAAGTACAAAAATAAGATTCAAAGTATAGTATGATGTCAAAAATTTTCAATGATTAGGCAATGGCCTTAGGGTTTGGGTTTAGGGTGTTTGTTCCTCAGTGCTTTATGGCACCCCATAAAACAGTTGTATTTATGGAAAATTACATATACATTGCACCCCAACAGACACTATTTACTAATAAGTTGGCTTGTGAAGCCAATTGGTTTCACTGTTTTATTTAGGAGTATCAAGAGTAAAGGGGGCTGAATATAAATGGATGCCACAATTTTTAGATGTTTATTTGTTAAAGAGAATATACTTTATCCTTTTCCTTCTGTATCTATGTTTTTGTTGGAACAAGTTGGTGGTTATAACATGACAAAATGAACAAATGGTCAAGAGATTTGAATACGTTTGCAGATCACTGTATGTCATGTTACTTGGGAAGGGAGTTAATATTTATGATGAATAAGTCATTACTTGAAATGATTTGCTAAATGTTCCCACAAAGAATTTCATATCATTACAGAAGATTGCAGATCCTGAAATGCTTACCGCCATTTATTTATGATTCATAAATCTGCAAAGGCTCTTCTTTAGAAAAATCAGCAATGAATGACGCAGAGGGACAACCACCATGGAAAATTTACAGTTTATGTTCATGTTTTCCCCCCATTACATCAATGGGGGGACTTCAGTGAAAGTTTCATCTTCTTCTTCTTCCTCCATTTTATTGAAACACTTTCTAACAACAACAAATATTTCTTTTATCAGGTTACAAGGGAATAGGCATGGAAAGAACATTAGGAGACAGCCCCAACTATAATTAAAATTTTTATTAGCAAATCTAAGCCATAAGTCTCCAAACTTATCAGAACCAAACTGAAATCACTAGGTTAAAATCACTCTTTGTTAGAGGTGGATCTTGACAAGGAATTCACTGAAGAATATATTCCTATAAATCAATAAGATGACTCAGCTGTCAGGCAACACGCAGCACGGTAATATGACTGTTAAAATGTAAGAGCTGGCGTTTGCACCGCTGGCGAGGGGAGCTGTTAATGCACTTATGCTGTGTTTCTGCTTCCATAGATAGCTTCACCAAATAGTTAATGTGTTTTGGGATTACTGTTGAACAAGCAGACTAGGTATTCTTGTAATATTTCGGTAAACCCCCTTTGACTCTGAGATTATCCTACTGTTTTATTTTTGTGTGGAAAAAAAAGAAACGGAGGTCAACGGCATGCAAGTAATCATAATAACTTATTTTCTGGTTTAAAAAATGATTTGATACAGGTGCTTTGAAACCATTAATCATGCTTGACAATAGCTCAGTAAGAGTGGTGTCACTGCAGAGATGCTTATGAGTGATTGTTCTGGTTATGCTCTGAATATTAAGATAAGTATTAAATACATTTAGCTTCTCCAGACACATCCAAATTACTGTTAATCAACTCTTTATGAATCTGACATTTCTAACACTGGCATTGCAATCATTTGGATTTTTGTGTTTTTTTCTTTGTTTTAATCCATTTCCCTCATAACCTGAAAATGCACACTATTTACAAAATCAAATATTTCTAAATTGAAAAGATGTCACTGTGAAGTAAGATCATCTAAAAAAAATAGCCCACCATATAAACAAAAAAAAATGAGCCAGTTAATGCACATTGCGTCACTAAATCAAGATGATTTATAAGGCAAGCAAGGCAGAAACAAACAAGAAAAAATACACATTTGCTATGTGTAATAATAAAAGAAATGTACTCCATTTTCACTTTTCCTCTTCTTGGCTTGTACTCCATATCTGGTGCGAAGGGTTCATTGTTCAGCCTGCTCTCTGAAGTGCTTTTAGCCATTGTCACTAGTCTGAGTCTCAGTCTTCAGCGTGTGTCTCCAGCCTCAGGGCTGGTTTATGCCTCTGCTGAGCTTTCTAAAACTTCAGTCAGCTTAATGTCGAGACCACCAGCTTTGTTATTCAAGAAAAACACAGATATCCAAAAGGATGGCTAAAGCATTCTTGTACTTCATCATCATGCTTGACATCATACACCCTGGTATAAATCATTGCCTGTTTGTGGTATCTGTGGCGAGACACAAAACAGGACTAAATGCCATGAAGTTAATAAAAAAGCTGAAAAGCCATGAGGGAAAATGGTTTAAATGAACACTGAGCCTGTGTTTGGCATTTTCTTATATTTCTGAACATCAGTTTAAATGTTAGGATGAATCATGTGGCTTTGCATGACAGGAGCTGTTACTGAAGTCGCATCAAACACTCCGCTCCTGGATGGCGCGCGCTCGACCATTTCCCCTCGACGACTGCGGCAAGGACAGAGGTAGCCTTTCAGATGCATGCGCACCTTGCTATGCAGAGAGGCGTAGATGAAAGGGTTGTAACACGCAGAGCTCATAGCCACTAAATGACAGCAAACTTGCAGGACATTTATGTAGCGTTTCCCAATGATAAGGAACTCTGGGTCCAAGTCCAGCAAAAGGTTCAGCACCTAAACAATATGAGACATATGAAAAAAAAAAAATTATTTAGAGTACATGAAGAGTGAAACATAATGTCTTTTTTGTACGCAAATAGTTCAGAATTTTTATTGTGAGGTTTTGTTAAAAATTTTATAGAGCAATGTCATGTCAATAGTTATTTACTCAGGAAATGGAGGAAGAAGGCGATGCAGCCCTATGATCTTCCTGTCTGAAAGACGGGAGCATCTGAAGCATTTTCTGTGACTGTAACTGAAACAAGTGAGGGGGTGGATAAATCAACAAACAAAATGCCACTTCATAGCACCATCAAGTAACTGTTACCTTCAGTTGTTATAAGAAATGCTGTATGTATTACTTACAGTATGACTTAATTTAATGCCTTAAAATTGGGTCTTTTTCTCTTTAACCTAGGAGATGGGGTCATTTGGACCCTGTTGTGCACGGGACAACCCCCTCCCCACACTGGTGAAAATTCGACAAGGTTTAATTGTCTAACCTTTTCTTTTCTTTATGGTTTAATGTAAGCAAATACTGAACTGTCCCCAGATGTTCTAACACCATGCAGTGTAATGAAGTTCTGCTGCTTTTGGGACTGTTGTCCAGGATGGCACTAGGAGGAGAGATAGGTGATTAATAATAATTGTGGAGATAATAAACTGATTACAAATGCTCAGGGCTTATGGGTGCTGAAAAAAAAAAAAAATCAAGGTTCCTGAAGAGAATCAATCCATTCACAGAGGTTGAGGTTGACAACCTCTGTAGACCTAATGAAGTAGCACTCATTTCTAAATTACACACACAGAAAAAACTGGATAATTTTAGAAATTTCCACAGGACAAATGTGTTTATTTTATGGTAAAATTAAATAACCTCAATGAATTTTTTTTTCTCAGGTTGTAGAACAGAGAACAGCATCGAAACCAAATGCAAAAAGCTAATTGTACTATTTACATTAAGGAGAATGGGAAAATCATTTGAAGCCCAGTAAAATTAAAGAGACCAAAGAAAAAGCTCATTTTACATTAGTTTTATTATGTTTCATTTGTAGAGACTATTTGCATGAAAGCAAAATAAAAATGGCCCGGAGGACCCTTTCATATTATCATTTAGTGTAGAAGAAGGAAGGACATTTTTTCATGTTATTTTTGGTCAAAGTCATTAAAAGCCTATGAGGAGGGTCTAAATGTGTGCAAGTTTACACACTCCTGGACTGTATTAGCTTCAGCCAGTGGGACCAAATATTAGATTTCTAATAATTAAAGATGTCCGAAAAGCTACCTGTTGCAGGTAAGTTATTAACCCATAGTAGCATAAATAGATTTTTAAAAAGTCTTAAGTCCCTTTGACTTTTTCATTCAAAAACCGCTTTGGCAGTTTAGAAGATGCCAACACATTTTGAAGTGTTAGTGAAGTGACTTTATTTGGCTACAGTAGTTGAACATAATCTACCAACATCAATCAAAGTATTACTTCCTTTGAGATGCAGAGACTATGCTTATGAAGATGACTTCCTCTTTGTGACATGAAAAAAGCATGCAACAGCCCTGCAAGATTGCAAATGTGTCTGTAGACTGCATGGAACACCATTGTTGTTGTGAAATGAGTCTTTCCAACCTGGTAAGCTTTGCAACATAATCAGAGTGACCTTAAAATGATGGTCTCATCAACCACTATGCTGTGTAATTTCATGCTCTCCGTAGTTCTTATAATAAAGAAATCCTAATCTTTTAGTCTTCATAGCTCATTGAGAAAATAGTGTCGGATTTGCAGACTCTATTACTTCAACGTGGCTCTCGGTCATAAATGATGCAGAAAATCTAATCTCGCTGGCAATGAAAGTTTCATTTTTGGACCCTTCCCTGCTGTTGAGTTCATCATTTGCTTGTTGATACAAATAGAAGCAGGATGCAAATTTGGTCTTCTGACATTCAGCTGAACCAGATAGAAAAGAGGGTAATACATAAATAATAATAATAATAATAATAATAATAATAATAATAAACAGTAAACACTGGTAGACATCAAGTGGCTCGTTATTTGTTTTCAGATTTGCTTGTTTGGTAATTACCTGAAGAGGCAGCCAGCACAGTGCAAATGCTAGCACTGAGGCCACCAGCAGAGTAAAGGTCTTTTTTCTTCTTTGACTCCAGCGCTGTTGACTGCTGGATGGCTCCCCAGGAACTGAATAGCGCTTAAGGGTAACAGTGATGGCGCAGTAGGAGATGCTGACGGACAACAGCGGGATCATGTAGGAGGTTGTAAGGATGAAGCAGGAGTATAACAACCGCAGATTGCCGCTGTCGGGCCAGAATTCCTCACACACCACCAAGTCGATCCCACTGGGACGAAGGTCCAGGTAGCGTGTGTAAAAAGACGGAGGTGCAGCCAAGGCCAGAGACAGAAGCCAGACACCCAGAGTCACTGTACTACAGCCCCTGACAGAAATTCTTTTCCTTACTGGGTGAGCTGCAATGAGGAAATGAAACAGCAAATGGAAATAAACAGGAAGAAAAGCATTAGGGACTTATTGCTTTCAAATCCACATCAGAGAACAGGCTGGATAATAGACAGACTTGGACAAACTTGTTGGCTCTCCTGATCAAGAAGTGTTCAAAAAAGCCCTAAAATGAATTAATATTGTGTTCCTCTATGCATATTGTCAAACTGAATTAATATGGTGTTCCTCTATGCATATTGTCAAACTGAATTAATATGGTGTTCCTCTATGCATATTGTCAAACTAAAAGGCTTAGAAAAATCTAACTTTTGGTTTGAGTTAGGAATCCGATGTTAAGAAACATCATTCCTTTGAAATAAACAAAACTAAAGTTTTTTTTTGTTCTAAATTGATTAATGTTTCTAGGAACTTCTAATTAGTAATCCATCACTTCCTGTAAATATGACTTGGCATAAAAGCCCATTTGTTTTGACAACTGGTCATTACACTACATGAGCATCCATAATTATCCTGCCACTACTAACAATAAGGAGGATTTTGGTAAACTCCAGTATATAGTGGCATCAGGTCCTCATAACAACCAATAATTTAGTTTTAAAATGTTATTTATCCTTTATTTCAACAGCATAAAAAAACCCATTGAGATAAAAAACAGATTTTTTGATTGGAATCCTGGCTGCAACAAATACAACACAGGAAGCAATTAGCAATATGACCACCATGCTAACTGATTGATTTAGATCAATGCAGAAAAAGAAATTGTTTCTTACCAAACATCACAACTGTATGAATGAAATATGCTAAAGCTGAAGAGGCTAAGATTGGGAGTTTTAGCAGCAAATACTCAAGGTGGGTCTGGATTTGATCAAAATATATACTATAAAGTATGGCGGAGGATCTGAGATGCTGTGGGTCTTTCACTTGCAAATGTTCTTGGTACCTTGTTATATCATCAAATTAAAATTTTTTGTTTGTTTGTTATTGTGCAATAAAAGATTAATTCATTTTAAGGTTCTTTATGCATCTTTACTGGAGTAAACTGCAATATTGTCTCATCTACCATATTAATGTAAATATATTGCTTTTTATGGTGCTTAATTTCTATACAGATGATATTTATTGAGTATATACAATAAATTCATATTCCAAAGCATAAATGTTAAGTTATTTACCTACAACAATGTAGCGATCAACAGCAATGGCTGTGAGTGAAAGCACAGAGGCAAACACTGTGGCACACTGCAGCAAGGGCACCAAGTGGCAGAGAGGTTGTCCAAAAGCCCAGCCATGGCTGTCGAAGGCGTAAGACACAGTCAGTGGGACACAACTTAAACACATCAGCAGGTCGCCAGCCGCTAAATTACCAATGAAGAAGTTGGTGGCGTTGTGGAGTTTCTTGTCTGCCAAAATGCAGGCCAACAAAAATGAGTTTCCAACACCTGCCACAACCACCACGAGGCAGTAGAGAGGCAAAAAAAGTGGTTTGAACCGTTGAAGAAGCTCCATCCCAACAAACATGTCCAGTGGGTCACTGTGATTGAGTCCTTGACCTTTGTTGCCTTCTGGTCCTCCTGTTGCTTGAGTAGCGTTTCCAGTCAAACCAAAGTCCTTATTCATAAAGATGTCCATGTCCATGCAGGTAAACCTTAAAAGAAAGGCAAAACTGAATCATTAATTACTCAGATTTGATGAATGTAATTAGTCATTATCCAGGGATTTCAATACCATGGCTAGATGACAAATTTATAGTTATTGTATCTAAAATAAGACAGAATTAGTCACTATGACTACCTATGATGATTGCATGTTTAATGGACAGGAGTTTTGCTTTTATGGTTTAATTCTTGAACAAACATGTATGGCACAGAAAACTTCTGCAAACCTACATGTTGCTCTCAAAATAGACCACAGGGATGGTCTACATTTTCATTTACAATTGTGCTAGGTCCATTTAGAGGGGTCGATTGTGTTGTAAAAGTAGCTTGTTGCCAGAAAATGAGGCACAAACCAGCTTGAGTTGCATCATGCTGTGTACATTAGCTGAGAAAAACAGAGTGCGAACAGGAAAATGGGCCCCAGGGAAGGAAGTAACTACCTGTCTGGGATGTCCCATAACATAGTTTGACCCACAGACAGCCGAAGAGACTCTCAATCCATTTGAGTGTGATATTTGCTCTGACTAACTATAAATGATAGTTCACCTATGAAAACTTCATGCTAGTTTATTTTCTTACATCTCACCTCTTCTGAAACAACTCGGATCACTGGACTTCAACTGCTTTTTTTTCCCAAATGCAGAAACATTTAAAGACACATTTGAGTCAATAAGAGGTTTTCTGGTAGTATGAGGTGTAGCGGTATAGAGTGGACACCTCAAATATGGAGACTGTTGACCCGTTCCCTGCCTTCACTTTGACTAAAAACTGATTATGCTACAACAAATTAAAAGAAGAATTTTTGAGCCAGATGTTCCTCGACTAGGTTTTATAACGGCAACTGAAAGATACATATTTTTCTTTACAGGTTGTGTAAAACTTATTTATTTTGTCCTTAAGTTGCACATCACCTACAAGGAGCCACACAGTCTGTTAGAATACCAGAAGTTTGACCTCTGGGTCACAAGAAACCAGTTGCCCAATGTTAGCGGACATAATTTATGGTCAGGACGACAGCAGAATACGATCTTCTTATAAAAAAGTCAACATTGATGTGTTTGTATAACTATGTTTCATCTTGATAAACAAATTAATACTCAGCCAGGCAACACAAGAGTATGTATACATCCCTGATGCTTCTAAACATGCAAACACACTGACAATAATTATTCACTTGCAGATCTCTTTTAATGTCTAAATGAAGCAGAGTTTGAGTATAAATTCTCCTAGGAAATCATTTAAAAATATTTTTATGACTTCTCTGGGGAGCGTTTTAATGTGAAGGATACATTTTTCCACTCCAGTGCGTCGCAACGCATCATACGTTGGAACATTTTACTCACTAGTGGATTTGCTTCGAAGAGCTGCCAAATCCCAATTCTGGTTGCTGCTGCGTGCAGCTGTTAGATGTACAGTGAAGTGCACACCAGCAGAGAAATGTAATGAAAAGTGTGAATTTATCAGACCTTAAGTGTAGTTTTTGTAAGCACTCATATCAAAGATTAGCTCAGTCCTTTTTAACATAATCCAGAATAATAAAAATTCTTATCTGCCGCAATTGTGCTGAGATGAAAACTATCTCTTTCATATCATCACATTCAATTTAGAGCTCAACAACCAGAAGAGACGTGCTTGGAAATCTTAATTTTTAAAAACCTGCTTTCAAGAGCATTTGGCAGGAGATTTAAGCATAGTTGTGTTGGTACTCTATAACAATTTCAAGCTAATATTATTGGCAATAAACCTATAAAACTGAAACTCGCCAATTCTCAAATATTTAATAAAATTCAATGATCTAACATTGTTTGTGATTACTTTATATGTCCCTCATTATTATTATTTTTGGCTCCATATTTGATGGCATTTTTCTCTATGACCAAGTCCATTCTCATGAGGCACAGAACTGCCTCATGAGAGGCTCCCTATCTTCATGTGGCCTTTATGTTTTGGCAGCTAATAAAAGAGCAAACAGCTGCAGTGGCTACAGAGTAAAAAGCCCCATCTGAACCTAAAATGATTTTCAGATGCACTGTGAAGCTTTTTTTTTCCATTTATGTCAATTGCTCCCTGTATCCAAAACAAACCTTTACCCTTACATTAGTGTTTCCAGCATGTTAAACTTGTTATTAAAACTAAATTGATCTGTTTTTATGACTTTAAATTTACTTGAAGACTTAAGGATTGTGAATGTCAGGATTGCAGTCTACTGCTAAATGCACCGTGTGTACCTTGAGTTTTTCATTTAAATAAAAAAAAAAATATATATATATATATAGTAGTTACTATTAACAAAATTGTGGGAAAAAAAAAATAATGGTGTTTTGTGTCAAAACCTCCTGTTATGCGGCATATCTGTGTGCGTCAGGAACTCGCCATCAGGTGCGCTGTGCAATGTCACTGCATGCCAAGCGCGTTGCATGCATGTGACCAGTACCTGTGTGGGTTAGGTCTGTGCTGGTTTTGTGCGCCACATGATGCATGTTGGGCATGTGGTTGTGGTCGTGTGGGCCAGGTGCAGTGACAGTTTTGTCCTTTGTGCGCGCCCGCCAATAACCTCCTGCAGGAGCCCCTGGTGAAAGCAATGTGTTTTATTTGACTAATGCTGATTATTCCAAGCAGCACAAACATCCCTCACAACACAGAGCCCTTCACACTAGCTGAGACAAAATTATTAATCTACTGAATACAGATTGGTGCTGTCACTAAACAGATTATCCATGGACTAAAAAGGTCTGCAGCAGGGAAAGCATGCTTATCTGTGGACAGGATGTGTGTGTAGCTAAAAAAGCAGGGCTTTTATTGGTACCTCTTGAGTCTTAATATTTTGTTACATTACAATGCCAACCTCAGGTTCCATAGCATTAGGCCCTGTCCGTGTGGGAACTCCCCCCCCGCCCTCAAAAACAGGGAAAATGTTTGTGGTAGTGCTGCAGCTGCTGCAGAACCTCGTTGATCAACTTCAAGAAATGATCTGTGCACTGTAGTATTTCACTGACAAGAAAAGACTGAGGGAAAACAACATATTCACGATGCTTGTGTGGATGAGGCCTAACAAGCCCCATCACCACAAACACATTATGGTGGCAGTATGGTTCTGAAAGCTGCTAAGAGATGATAGAAAGATGGGTGAAGCTAAATTCAGAGTGATGCAAAAGAGGCTGCAAAAGACTGGAAACTGGGCCAAGCTTTATCTTCCAGTAGGACAACAACTCTTGGCGTAATGCCAGAGATATGAATGGAATAGATTAGATCAAATCATCCTTAACGCAGCTGCTTTGCAGAAGAGACTAGAAAAGATACTGGTCTCTAGAAGTGCAAAGGTGCAGACACATGCTCCAAAATGCTTTCAGCTGTACCTGCTGCAAAAGTTGTTTCAAATGCAGATCAAACTTTACAGTTTTATTTGTAGCAGTCTTTTAAATCTTCCTTCAACTTCGTAATTGTTTATCAATCAATTGTTTATGTGGAAGTCATAAACGATAAACAGACAAATCCCAATAAAATGCACTGGGAGTTGTGTCTTTAGCATTACAGAATGCACAGAAACACAATAAGGGGCATGAATGTTTTTGTGCAGGACACACTTTAACCTACAAATCAGTTGTAAGTAAAGTAACAGAGTTACATTAGGGGCATAGTGTCTTCTTGCCTCTTGTGCATATTGTATAACTGGAGTAACATTTGAAAATTTGGTAAAACGGTCCCCTATTTTTAATGTTTTTTTTTTTTTTTTAAGGGATAGGTCTGTTGACAACACAAAACATATTCAATACATCTTTTGAAGTAGATTATTGTCAGGTTATGAGATTTCATCTGGCCAGTTAAGCCTACTTTGAGCTCCTTTACGAAAGAGCTGTTTTAAGGCTATGTCTTTATTATGCAGATAAGCTGCTGCTGGCTGTGCCTCCAACTCAGTGTTAGGACTTAATAGATGTGGAAATGGGTGCAAGCAGATGCACATATGTACAATGACACAGCTTTCACCACTTACTGAAAGGTCATAATGACCATGGGTGTGCTATATGAGTATTTTTTTGTTTTCGTGGTTTGGAAAAGAGACATCCCCATTACATCCCTGTCTTTGGAGAATGACATCTTCTTCGCTCTTCCTGAGCACTGAGCAAAGACAGGACAGAACTTTCCTGTAATCTAGGTCTCTTGGTAAATCCTGTTGTCTACTGTCAGTAGTTTTCAGAAGAATCCTTTGTTAAGGGATTTGTGAAAACTATCTTTTTTTTTTTTCCTGGCAATATGGTTGAGACATTGCCATTAAAATGTAAAATGAAGCCAAGCAGCTCTGCTATCCGTGACTGGGAGAACACATGGACATATGTTGTTCACTGCAGCCAACAACAAAGCACTAGTCTTTTCCAGAAGCCGTTGTACAGTGTCTACGTCAGTAAAACCAAACATACTTGTCTTCCAATAATGAAGTCTGAATGGTTCTGTGGGGATGATGAGGAGCTGGACTAAAGTGGAGTTGCTAGGTAAAAGGGGAAGTGCCTCACAATTGTGACTTAATAATTCGGAAGTTTTTGAAACAGCTCATGTTGTAAACCTCAAAAAACATTAACTAATTGGTTGGGTGCTTTGTTTTAGTCTTCTACTTCTAGAAACACTAGAGACCCAAATGGAAATACTATGATGCTATTTTGCATAACAGGTCCACTTTAAGTCAATGTCTATGCTGTGGTTTTGCAGGTTGCATCTCTAAGTATCCATATTACGTAACTACTTCCTTTTTCATGGTTTTCTTAGAAAAACTGTGAACAAAGCCTTTCTGTCTTACACTTGCACCATCCAGGGAAACCAGGGCAGCGCTTTTGTGTAAGAACAGCAAAGTGTCAGCCTCTCTCTGTGTTTTAAATGAGGGAACATCCAAAGAAGCACAACATGTTTTGCTTCATGTTGTTTTCATTAGTAACATCCAACAACACTGTATCAAATATTTATTAGCAATAAATTTAGCTCTTTATGAAGAGAAATAATCTCGCCTTCCCTTGGAAGCGGAAGCCGTTTCCCTGATCTTATTGTTCTGGTAGAGGTGATTGTGTTGTTGATTGCAGTTGTGCTACATATTTTATGACTTGAGTATTCTTCAATAGTTCTGTCGTATCAGACTTCACATGATCAACGCACTCTAAGGATAAATGGAGTAAACGTTTGTATATTGGCTTTTCATCTCTGAAGACATTTGTGTTTCTGTTCACTTCAGCTGAAAAGTTCTACGTCATTATTTAAACAACATGGATCATTTCACCTTTAGCTGAAACGAAGCGTCTTTCTACAAAAAAAAATAAGCTAGTTAAAGATGTTTTTTTCAGACATTGCAAATTGTTAGTTTGTTTTCAAACAGTGGAATGATTGTTGCCTTGAATGTACTTAACAGGTGCTACGTTTTGTGAAATGCTTTGGGTAACATTAAGTTTTTTTTATTTTTTTTTTTAAATGTGTGTACTTTATGTCAACAGGTTTGCT
Organism: Girardinus metallicus; assembly: GCA_903067095.1. Classification (NCBI taxonomy): domain Eukaryota; kingdom Metazoa; phylum Chordata; class Actinopteri; order Cyprinodontiformes; family Poeciliidae; genus Girardinus; species Girardinus metallicus. Next base: position 23,861 of record CAEGAE010024174.1, on the reverse strand, counting down.
TATGTTATGGTTATACATTTGCAAGAGATCTACAATACATACAAGGCTTTTTGGTGCAACCAATTCTTGTCAATGGGATCCACGCGACCCAGTACTGCAGCATTGCAAATTATTTAATCTCATTCAGTCATATTTGTCTTCTGCCTTGTTGTCTCAGGCTACAAAAGCGTTTCCTTGTTAACTGATGATAGGAATTTCTCTTTGCCTTAATTTCTTTAGCTAATCACTAGTATTAAGGAGACACTAACTATTGTCAAAGGTACAGCATTGTGTTTTTTCCAAGTACATTGTGCAATTTCAAAGCACAAATGACTAACTCTGTTATCTTCAGTTGTTATAAAAATTCTGTATATATAAAACATTTATTAAAAGAAATTTCACTTAACAAACTAAGGCTTTGAAACTGGCTCCTGTCTCTTTAAAAAGCTTCTGCTCTTTCTGACACTCTGCCTTCACTATTTCATCAAAACAATATTTTTCCATTATGTCTTTGATCATCAGCCAGTGAGATTTTTTTGAATTGACATTAATGTTATTTAAAGTGTCTGCTAGATCTTAGATCGTAATTTGATATATTTCTCTTTTTTTCTTGCAGATCATCTGAATATGTAAAGAAACATGTTGTGTAATTATTTGTGACAAATTAGATTCTATAAATTGTAAGTTGTTAACAAGTAGTGAATTAATGCAATGTTACTAAATTGTGCGAATTAGAGTTGAACATGACCAATGACCAAGAGTTTTTGTAGCACAAATGAAGCCCTGTGGTAATGGTGATGATAGTGGTGGCCAGACTTTTCTCTAAACTCCTAACTTCTGATGAACGATTGGTCTTTCAGTGATAAAGTCGGCTGCACAGACAAGTATTTATAGCTCTTTGCTGCAAATGAAAATGACTCAGATGAGTGATCAATTCTTAAACAGATGGACCCACTTGAATGACTTAATATGTGCGCTGCAGCGTCACTGCAATCAGCAAAGGGGGCAGTTAAACGATTCTTCATGATCAATCCAAAACTTGTTGGTAACCATTACTTTCTCAGAATCGCTATTCCCGAAAGCTGGCCGGGCCTGGTGTCAAACCAAAGTGTGTCTTTGATTGCTAATTTGTTATCCACATGTTGGTAATCCACAGCAGGAGCATTGCTCTGATCCCATCTGGTCTCCCAACATCTACACCTTATCAGACAGCTTAGAAGGAACCCACCCTTGCCTAGTAACGCTGTTGCCATGGCCTTTGTGGAAATCATCCAGACCCCACAGCTAATTTGTGAGGCGTGATGTGAATTGAGCACTCTCAAAATGCAAAACAGGAAGGACATCTACTGTTGATGCTCTCTCATCCTGCTTAGCTTGCTCTCTTGTATCCCCATAATTTTTTTTTCACATTCATTTTTATCACTGTGTGACTCCACTGACATTTCCCTCTTTTGAGCACTTTGTTTGAATTTTAAACGTCCGTCACACCGAGTGTACCGAGGCATCCAGATGGAGCTGGAGGCAGAAGTTGGGTAAAAGTGAAACATGAATTAGGGCAAAGGTGAGTCTATGCATTTCTAATGTGGTGACTTAATGCTTTCACTTACTGTCTAAATTGGGGATGTCAGATAAACAATGCATAATTTCCACTTAAACTTTAACAAATTTGAACTAGAAAACAGTCTGCATATTAGTCACCAAATGACTGAAATTTTATTCTGTAACTCCTCGTGTTTCTTCAGGTCTGGGGGACTAATGATCAGTTGCTGGCTAAATGTTATTTTCACCCGCTGACCATTTCATTACTGGAGGTCAAAGCAGCCCTAGAGGCATTGGCTTACTTAAAGAAAGGTTAGGTTAATTTAAGAAGTTACAGTCAATTTTATTTATTTATTTTTTTTGCCACTGAGAAGTTGTAGCAGCACTGGAGCCAATAAACAAAAGCAGCACAAACAAAAAGCTTTATTATATCCTTGGTTTTACAAATTTCTTGGGTGAAAATTTGATTATCTTGTTTTTGTTTTAGATTTACTGAGAGCAGTTGCTCTGAGTGTACAAATGCTTAAGTTTCATTTTATTCGGTAAGTAATAAAATCAATCAAAAACCAAAGAACTGAGCTTTTATAATTTCTTTCCTTTTCTCCGTAGTGTGATCCCTTATGATTGAAGTCTGTGCAGCACACAGCAAATGTTGCACATTAAATGAATTCAAAACAGATAAAGTTGTTGACTTCTGTCATACATATTTTAGATGCTTTGTGAAACATTTCTACAATATAACTTTTATATATTTTTTTTTTGTATTTGAATTAGGCATTCCATTCTATTTTAAAAGTATCTCCACATAGAAAAAAAAAACATCTGTTCAAGAAAACTGCATGGAAAGCCACCAAAGCAAAATCTGCAGGCAGAAATGCATTTGTTTTCTCTCGCACTCCTCTGAAATGTCACACACAATCCTGCAGTGCCAGAACACATCTAAAGATGACAAATGCTGCTAATCAGCATTCGTCTTAAATTGGTTCAAATTACGGAGTGTTTTATTATGGTAATGAAATAATTTAAAAGCTTATTTTCTCTAATTCAGTTTTCCTTCCATTTTAAATGAATGAGAACATTTTCTAACAATCAGTTGCCTGACAGAGAAAGTAATTATTTTCAGAAGAAATTTCAAACATATGTGTTTTAGCTAATTTTTTTTTTTTAATTGATTGTTTGGTTCTTTAGGCATAAAACCCCCCTACCAGTGTTTCAGTATGTCATCAAAATAAAGATCTTACCTTTTCAAATGAGTCAGAATTCCTCTTGCGCCTCTTCACTTTTTTGCGAAAATCGCTCACTTTCTTTTCCTTTTATCCCTGTTGTGAAAAATCTCAAATATTATTATTGAACGCGCTCTTCCTGCAGCCTGAAAAAAGCCCGTGTTATGTGGAGAGTCGGGGAAGAAGATGGTGTTTCTCACTTAGCGCTCAATGAGAGTGACAGGGGGAAAGGGGGGGAGAGAGAAAAACCCACGGTACCTCTCTCCCTTCAAATCCTCACGAAATGTGCGCCCTCCTACATTTGTTCCTTTATAGTGTCTGCATTTTTACACATTCCCACTTCACATATACACTAATACACACACACACAAAAGCAACAACAGCCGGCTATTATTTGACCTCGGCTGGCAAAACACCTGTTTTTTTTTTTTTTTGGGGGTGGGGGGGTTCCTGCTGTATTTGAAAGTCTTGATTGCCTTGCTGAGATATCAACTACCTGTGGAGAAGAAAGAAGGGGGGTAAAAAAAAAAAGGAGAAAAGAACAACCATGTGAAAGGTAGACAGAATTGTACCATATGTTCTCAGAAAGAACTCTGCTGACCACTGCTAAGAAGGCAGAACTATTGTAGGATGTAGCTTAGTGACTGTGATGAATAATTGGAACATAAAGCGTTGGTAATATCAGCCACATTTTTGTCAGCTCAACCCTTTACTCGTTGATTTTAACACTCGCAAATGGTTTGTCTTGTATTAGGAAACATTTGTAAAGCCATGGTGTCACCATTAGACTAATTTCTGTTTGCTCTCTCCCTCCATTGACATGAAGCCCACTCACAGACATCCTGCTGACTGCAATGAAACCATCACCAAATAACATTTGGACTGTTTTTTTTTTTTTTTCACTTGCCATTTCCATCATCCCCCTCTCAACCGATGCTTTGTGCTTGAAGAGATTTTGATACTTCGTACAGACATTTGCTCCTCAGCTTTTTTTTTCTTCTTCTTTTATTCTGACTGTTTTTCACCACTGCAATTTTGGGGGACCAATCCAGTACAAGATGGAGCACTCAATAGAACAACCTATCCTGGCAAGAAAAGAAAAAAACAAAAAAAAACAACGGAAAACACATGAGATCTACAAGCAGAGGAGCAGAATAGAAAGAAAGAGATATATGGTTTGGTGAATTTCAAGGAAGTCTTTGCAGCTGAAAGAAACTGAAGGTTTGAGTTGCTTGTATCAGTAGAGAAGATAGAAAGCAAAGGGAACTTTTCAATTTTCAGCAGTGCGCAATTTTCCCTTTGCGCACTGCTGAAATTAGATGTCAGATAAGTCCTCCTATGCTTTGTTTTTAGGAGGTAAATTGACTAAAGATTATATATGCTTTAGTGCTTTGCAGACATTAAAGAAAAGCTTTTAGCAGTTTGGTCTGAGATGTACAGGCTGGCATTTATTTAACCTTGTTATCAAAATGTTTTAGCTGTCTGTGCAGCTGATTGTCAATATAATCGCTGTAAGATCTTCATAAAAGGGCATTGGGTGTTATGACTTGTGTATAAATATTGCTTACAGGTGCAGGAGTCCTGAATAGATGTCAGTAAGGCAAATCTAAATTCTTGTAAGTGAAGAACATGAAGACCAGCAGTGGAAGAAACCTTAGTGAAGTGGGAATTCAAGAAACCAAGAATTTTATCTTTAATCTCACTAAGATATGTATTTTTTAAAGGTGAAGCAACAAAAAAATCTTGTTTTTGCACAGGAATAGACAGCATATTTGTTTTAATACCATGTATAATTTAGATTTGATTTAAGTTGTGTAATTTTTTTTTTAACTTTGTGTCAAAAAAAATTTGTACACTTAGCTAAATATAGCTAAGTGTACAATAATGGACACATTATTGAATATTTTTAATAATTGCAAATGTTTACAAATTATGGATTGTTGCAAAGCAAATTAAGAAAAATAAGTAGAGTTGTGGTCACTGTAAAAGAATCACGTGTACAGCTACAGTCACCGACCGAACTCGAGTTAATTTAGACTTAAATAAATGTTTAAATCACTACAGGAAACTAGTCAGTAATGATAAACGCAAAATAAAAAGCTTCCAAAAAGATCGGTGATTTTCATTACTGTTTAATGTAACATCCCTCTGGCTTTGAGCTGTGGGTTGAGTCAGGTTTTTCTCTTTTTGCATTCTCCTGTGTGGGGTTACTTACGCAGTACTTTCCTTGTGCAGTCCAAGTAATGTCAGTTTAAGTGAGTTTAATTGAAGGTGTGATTGTGAATATGAGGCCTTAATCACGTTTAAAATTAATTCGATAAACAAGATAGAACAGACTTAACTATTGGCTATATGAACCGTGGTGTAAAATGTCATTGTGAAAATATTTTAGTATTTTCGAGAAGGCCACTTACTGGTGGTTTAAAAGTCTGCATCTGTCGCTTTCTTTCTTTTTACACAAATTCACAACCGCCCCTAGTTTATTAGCAGCATTTTGTTGTTCAATTTGGAACTGTCCTGCAACCCTGGATAACAGTGAGTGAGTGAAATCAATAAAAAGATGGATGGAGGAAAAGGTCTGATCTCTTGCAGGTGTAGAGCCAGGTACCGAGTTCCTTTGTAAGTGTAAAAAAAGCCAAGAATGCAATTCTTCTCTGACATTTTGATTATTTTTGTTACCACTGAGAGTTAACCCCAGATCAGTCCATTAGCAGGGCCATCAGAGAGACATGGTAAATAAAACACACACACATACACCCCCACAGACATTTTGAAACCACCAGTCAACTTGATATTGTCGCAGGGCCCTAGAATACCTGGAGAAAGTAACCAACACAGACTCTTCTCCAACTAAAATTCCTTCGAAAATGTTATTGCAGTGAGGTCACAGTATTATTTACCCTGACCATAATGTGGACCATTTCATTCAGCATTATGACAGCTATGTATTGGATAGTTGTAACTAAAAGTAATCCGTGTCGAAGTCATCAAAACATTAAACAAGTGGTCTCCATGTGTACACTGGAGATTTTGGTCTTGCCTCTTAGATTTTCAAGACGTTGCTAACATTTTCAAATCCATCATGCACATGAAGGATATGGCTTTTCTCAATCAACCTTCATGTTTTCTGCAAAAGTCTTGCTCTGTTTTGTAGTTCGAGAAAATGTTTAGTCTGAATTCATGTTAAACATCCCACCAATACTGAAAATAACCAACTTTCAGTCATCTTCTTTCAGTAGCAACCTCAATCCCAAGTGGTGATGCTATATTGTCACTTGTAGTACTTCAACTGGATTTCTTCACTGATTGAAAAAAAAAAAAATTGAGTTTCCAAACACTTGATCACTGCATTAAGCTGAAATTCATCCAATTCTATTTTTTGTGCATCTCTACCCTTAAGTAATTTGAAAGTTTTTTTAGCTGGTTAGATACTATCACCACGATAAAATAAAGTGCAAGTAAATTTACTCGACACGATTAGTTGCACCCGAAACTATCAACCAAAATAGACAAAATAGCAATAACACAGCAATGTGTATTATTGCTGTATTATGTACGTATACTTCCAGTTTGACAATAGACGGTATGCTGTTGTTGGCAGCTATGCAAATGTCAGACGTACAAAACTAAACAATGCATGAGCAACATCCTGCTGGTGCCATCCTTACAACCGAATTCTCTCTGCACTACAGGGTTTCTAAATGTCTGCAGCGACAGGTGATCTAAAAATATCTTTCAGATAGAAGGTCCAATGTGTGCAAAATAATCCACCCTCTGCTGCTTGTACTTTTCCCCTGCCCAGCTCAATCTGGGCAACAATAACTCTTTAATAACAAAATCTGAAAACAAGACTAATGGCAAACAAGATCACATTGATTTAGAAATGATCAGACAGGAAGGGGAGCTTGTCATGGTATTATCCGGTGACAAGTTGTGTCCAGTTATTTGCTTTTCAGCAAGCTCACAAAATGTTAGTACGTTGCGAAAATGAAAACAGAAGAAATTTGTTAGAGGCAAATAGTCTCGCACACCACACAGTACATGCATTTTGCTTCTATTGTCAAAACAATTCACCACGTTTCGGTGGGCATAGTTACCATTAAATTTGTAGCCAACATGAAGAAAAGAAAGTAAAAAACAGACAAATCAAGTCACAAAAATTAAATCCATAGCCAGAGAGCGACATTAACATTGGTTCATCTTTAAGTTAAAACTCAAAAAGTTTATTTGCTTTAAATGTCATTTGGTTTTGGAAAAAAAAAAAAAAAAAATCAATTTAGCTTTTTTTTTTTTTTTTTGGCAAAATAATCTTTTTGAAAATTAAATTTTCTCCACTCTGACCCTCGGTGGATGTTTTAACCTCTGTCAAAAGAACACCAAAATGGTTTGTGGAAAATGTACAGCCTCTCCACTGTGAAATAATAAGAGTCATACATCACACAGTGGTCAAATGATTTCACTTTACAAGTGAATAAACCTCTTTTCCTTTCCAAGCGATTCTAGATTCCCATGTCAGTAACATCCAATAAAGGTTTCCTTTAAATCTCTCACCTGAGACACGGCTGAAATGTGAGGATTATGTGAGGTCTTGATAACTGTTGTATGTTTTGTCTTGATTACATACAATAAAAAACGAAATTAGGTATAAATAGTGGGAAATGTATATACATAAATATACACTGCATACGTGTATGCATACTTTTCACACACTCAAAACAGGTTTATTTATTTGTCTGTGTATTTATTTCTTTTTCTTTTTTGGTAAATTTTAATAAATCAAAAAGGAGGACAGGTTTTTGTGACATCATGAATATTGCTTCATTAAACAGCAGTTAAAAATCATTACTGATAATGAAAGTGCCACCCATGATTTATTTTGGTTTTCAAAAGTTTTTGGAATTTACAAAGACAGTCAACATTATATAGAAGTCATGCTTGGTTTTATTTTGTTTGTTTGCTTGTTTGTTACGGTTTCTTTTAAATTTTGCTATTGATTTTGCAGTTCTTTTTAGATGTTTACCACAGCAGTGAATTAGTTTAAAGATGTGACTTGGCCAACCCACTGTCAATTAAATAAAGCAATGGCTCAATCTGCCGATGTTATGGGCTCCCCACAACCTTCAGGGCTTTTTTCATCAGCGCAAAATACGCAACTGCTGCCTTGGAAAGCTTTTGTGCATGCCGCATGAACTGCGAAGTCATATGTGTAAATGTGAGTAGAGCCTCATTAAATAAAATCTGCTTTCATAGTTTTTATAGTTGAAAACTAGACTACTTCACAGTATGTGCAGCGTTTGATTACCACTCAAATGTGATATTTTCAGGATTCAACAGTGCAGCATGCCTACTTTAGTAAATGTCACAGACTTTCTAAATTTGCCCCTGAAGCACCTTCAGTATCCAACAGTTTAGTCAGATTAGTCTGACTTCACAACTGTCATGGTTCTTATCTGCAAATATCTACATGTACAAGAGGCACCTGACTGAGATAAAACTAAATGCCGTGGAGAACTGATGATTTTTTTAACAAAAGACACCCAAAACCCTTTGGTTTGTGTTCTCTGGAAAATTACTGCAGGATTTCACCAATGAAAGAAAAATAACGTTAGGCTTCAAGCTAAGTTTTTTTCTGTTCCCTAAAAGTGAAAAGTACTATACTTATTCCTGTTGACAAATCAAGAAATTATATAGTGAACCTTCAGTCATTTTTATGTTTGACATAAAGCCCAATATTTTCTTGTCATTTACAATTTAAGGCGACCTGCTTGTATTTTACTGAAGAATTTGGTCGCAGTGACAACAAGGCTGCATTTCCATCTTTGGTATTTATCTCCATGAACAGGCTTAAGTGTGTTGCTTATTGTATTGCACAAAAACGATACAAATATTTGCTCATCTATCCAAATAATTGCATTTGGGTGTTCAAATTACCTCCGTGGTTACAGTTGCGTAAAATCCGGACAGTCAGATTGCTCCTATCAATATTTATGGCAGAATAGGTCGCTCTCATGTGCTCAGAAAAGTCCAGTAGTTAAGATGACAAGATAAGACCTCTCCATAACTGTCATGATTTAAAAAGAAAGTTGAGCAGAGGGCAATTGATGTATCTGGTGACTTATCACATATTACATTATTTTATAATAATTACACCCTTATCCCTACTGCGGTCTTAGCGCGACTCTCGGGAGGAGTACGGCTAATGTCACGGTCGGACAGTGGAGAAGCTGCCAGACTCGCAGATTCCGAAATCACACACCCAAAAAAAAAAATAAAAATAAATAAATAAAAACTTGCAGAAGTTTTTTACTCTGTGTGCCTGTGCAAAGAGTAAAAACCTTGTGGAGTCTAAATGAAGGTTGAAAGCCTTTCACATTTGTTTAAAAACTGGAAATATTTTCAGGTTTTGATTGTAATGTTTGGTTTTAAAATCAATACAAGCTTTTTGTTCTAAACCAGGATGTTCTCCCACTGATGAGAAACATACACTGCAGTAATAAACTGGACTTTTGGGCTGCATAAAGAGATTATTGAAAGTCAGGTACTCTGACTCTCATCCTAAACACCACCAGGACAACATAGTGCCACTGTTTTTGTCCATTTCAAACCCACAAAGCAATAATGTCCATCTCCTATCAAAAACTCAATTTTCTGAGACTGCAGAGTTCTTAGCTAAGCTGAAAAAAAAAATTCTCACAAAAGCAAAAATTCTAAATGTGCAGATGTTTTCAAAATGTGTTCTCACCATTCAGGATCATGATTGCAACAGACAAACAAGGTAACTTTAAGCACACAATGGAAATGAAAGTAGTCATGCTGAACTGGCCGGCCTGTAGTTATGACTCATTCTTTATAAATACTATGTGAAGGATTTCAAATCAACATCCAGTAATAATGACCCTGCACACAATTACAGCTTAGATGTGTTCACCAGAAGAATGGGGAAAAAAAACCTACCTGAAATACCACTTTGTGGGGTGTTTTCAGAAGAGAAATACCAATATTGTATAAGAGATAAACACTTCCAACGTTTTGTGAAAAGTATGTTAAGCCTGGAATGTAGGAACTTCACTCCCTAACAGAATTAAAAATGAGTTGAAATGCTGCTGTTTGTACTTTCTTCACTCAGCTTCATTCTGCTGAAAAAACTAGAAAAACATGGATTGATAAAGTATTTAAAAATCTTTTAAGCTCTGCACATGTTTAGCACTGGACTCAGTTTCTGAATGTAATGTTTGCACAGCCTTATGTACTGGAGCAACAGTGACAACATGAGGAATCGCCTTCCAGACAGAACAAGTGAACCAGCGAGGCTTTGTTTGAGCCCTGATGTGTTGCTGATCCTTATGTTAGCTCAGGCACTGTTTGCTGCTGTTTTCTGTGGTTTAGTACCACACCTAGCTTAGAGGGCGTCCCAGTCGAGAGGGACACACGGATTAAGCTAATGTCCTTTCATTTATAGTGTCATTGCTTCAAAAACTAAGATAAAATACAAAATCACCACTTCAGGAATTGTACATTAGAGAAAAAACTGAAAAGAAATCACAGATAAGACAGTTTCATTTGAAAACTGAATATAAAGGCATACACAATAGATGTCAGGTTCCAACTTTTGTGGATAGCAGTTCAGAAATCAGCCCTGGAGCCTTGTGGCCATCCGTTCATTTTTCTTTTCTAATTTCACCTATAAATGTTGATCAGACTGGAATTTTTTCTGCCAGGCCATTAAGTTGATGTACCATATATTTCCTACATGAATTTTTTAAGGGCTCTTGCTGTGTAGCCAGATATATCATTATTATTATATAGACTTTCTTAGCACCAAGCAGAGCTTTGATTTATAGAGTGGCCCAAAGGCAAAGTTGCAAGATACAAACCTATGTTTATTTGTAAAAAGTTATAACTCCACAGTGCTTTGGCTTACAGGAAAAGCCATACATCCAAAAAGGTCTGGCCTTAGGTTCTCTGTAAGTAAATCTCTCTTAGGAAATAATGCTTTTTATTCTAGATAATTTATTGTAGTTTTACCTTCCTTTCATCATCTACAGTCCATAACTTTGACCATCTGTAGCCATGTTTTATTAACTTTTAAAAATCATTTGCCATATATACTTTGATATTTGCATTTTTCTTCCTTTCACTTTTATCTTAATGCTCAGTTTCATTCTGAATGATTTCTGAGCCCAAGTGGGCTTTTAGGAGAAGCCAGGGCCTTAAAGTGAAAGCATATTTTCTGGTCACTACAGTGCTTAGGCTGGAACCACTTGCCAAAGAAGCAGCCACATGGCCAGCCGGGATCCATCCTGCTTCGGTTTCCTGGTCTCATGTGTTCTGGAGGTAAGATAAGAGACACCCATGCAAATCAAAACATGACATCTATTTCTCTGTGGTCTAGTATGTGTACCATCGTACTAATTCTAGTTTCTTTTGCTGGTAGACAAGGATCAGTGAGGCCTTTCTGATTGTTTTGTGTTTTTGCAGCCTTAAAAATAAAACTGCGATAAACTGTATGCTTCAACAACCACATGTGCCAGTTTTTACCCTCCATTTGCAGCAGCAACCATTGGTTTTTCCCATGTTCATTTCCTAGACAATTTTTCATAGGTCGACTGCAGACAAGAGATACTTATCTGCAGTCTATACGTCACAATTTTGCCTTTGTCAAAATTTGCTCAAGACCTTATATGCTTGTCTGTCTTTTCTGCCTCTAAAACATAAAACGTTGAGGAAATGATTTCCCCCCCTCATGTCACTCACTAACAGGTACAAGAGACAATCAGTGCCAATCTTTTCACTTGTCAGTAGTCAATACACTATACCTGATCTATGTGCAAAAATAACACTAACCTCCATCCCAAGGCACTTTACAAGACAAACAAGCCAGTTTAATCTGTTTCAGTACAACTAAGTGTCCAGTGCACTGAAATTCAGTTGATCGTGTGATGCAATTGCAAAAAAAAAAAAAAAAAAAAAAAATTATCTAAGAAGCTCAATTGAGTGTAAAACAGAATCTGGCACAGAATGAGCAGTGTAGCACTAATTCATATGCTAAGGGACTAGATGGCATACAATATCAGAAGATCTAAATTCATCTACTGGAGCTGTTGTCAGTAATCAATAAAAACACTACAAAAGAATAACTGCTTTCAATACCATGTATTTTAAAAAAAAGAAAATAGAAAATTAAAGTGAACATCACAGGACACAAAACACACATAGAACCCAACAATAAATACAAAATATATATACATAGTACTGCAGTAAATCTTCCATATATATTGCGCACAAAAGTCCTACATTTCCCCACCAGTCAGCACAGTGTCTGACTGACACACATTTGAAAAGTCCATAGTTTGATTATCCAGATAGTTGAGGTGAAAATGTCCAAGTGCAATTTGTTTCCAATGAAGATAGGTGAATAATGGATTGTGTGTCTGTATGGTGAGATGGAGGGGGAAATTTTACAGACCATCAGCCTGGGCTGTATTTCAGGTTCTCCTGGCCCAGCCAGTTGTCAGAAGCTCGCCATCCTTTAACCCTAACAAGGGTCACCTGGCCTGCATTAAAATAAACAGGACCAGTAAATTACCAGCCTGCTAGTTAACTAGACTTCTTTTCAGTTACATACATAAATAAATGCAGTTATCCACAATCAAATCTTGAAAAGACATCAACATTTATCTCATTATCTTAAACACATATATTGAATTTAAGAAGTTAGATCATGTGATAACTGATAATCAACAATTAGCATTGGCTAACACCACCAACATGCTAAACAACAGAACACTGTTCACTACTCACCAATTCCATATATAGTTCAGTGCATGATAACTTCATGGCTCCAAGCTCACTGGATGTTCAGATCTACATGATTTTTATATTGTGAGTTTAAAAGTGCATAATAAACAAAGAGATAAAACTAATTGTTTGCTTCCAAAAAGCACAAACCTGTAGCTCCTTTGTCTCCAGCTCTTCCCCTCACACCTGACTGGGAAAGCTGGAGCAGGCCTGAATAACCAGTTCAGGTGCAGTGATTGGCTGAATGCTGTGTGACTGACTGTCACTCCAACCAATGGAGCAGCAAAGGCGGGATTAAGGCCAATTTTCTACCCTGGGTTACAACACCAGTAATGGATCAGAACTTAATCTGGTTTAAAAGACAGGATTTTAAAGTGTCTGCTGTTGTGGAAGACCTGGTGTGAAAGGAAAATCGGTTAAAAGGTTTGGTACGATGACTGCAAAGGTCTGATCTCTGAGCTTTGATCTGAACCTTGGGACAGTGAGGAGCATTTGCTCAGCAGACCTCAGAGATCTGATGGAGATGTACACATTCACAAGATCAGAGAGGAAGAAGAGTGTCAGCCTAAGGAATGTCTTAAAAACAAATGGCAAGATAATTATAATTCTTAAAATCTGTTTAAAGCTAACTGGCAGCCAGTGCAACGAAGCTAATATGGGGGATCTGTGGTCTCCCTTCCGAGAGCCAGTCAGTAACCGTACTGCAGCATTTTGGACCGGCTACCGCCACGAAGTCATAACAGACTGACGCCTGAAAAAGACGATTACAAGAAATAAGGCAAGTGCAGGTTTCAAAGTCTATGAAAGAAAGGAATGGATTTGCCTGGGCAAGAAGCCGAAGATGGAAGAAACTAAGTAGAATGACAATAATGTGTTTGTCAAAACCGACATGTTGAAAATCACAGCCAGGTTTCTCACAAAGGGTTTATGAGCTTTTAAAGGATTGTGATCATACAGATCAGTGCCAAACACTGATCTCTATCATTACTATTTGGGCAAAAATTAGCAGAAAAATTAGTGGAAAATAGGTTTATTCATTCGTTTTGTTTCTTCTCTGCTGTTCCAGCCATGGCTTGTGCTGTGATTTTCTGCTAATTTTTGTAAAATTCGACACAATCTAGGTCTTTGCATCGTCATGGCAGTCCAGAAAAGGCCTTTAGATGATTTCTGGATGTTCATTTCAGGGTTAGGCAGAGCTACGAGTCATCTGCATAGTAATGACATTGAAAGCCATATTCTTTTTAAAATGAAGTCCAAAAGGAGAATATAAACCCAAAAGAGAAGTGATCCAAGGATGGATCAGCCGACAAAAGAGCAGGCCTTTTGAGGAATATATTTATCTCCCAGCCTAACTGTAAAACGTTTGTTCATTAGGTAGGAATTTAAATAAAATCGAGTGATCAGTTCTGAACAGACCTTCTTCTTCTTCTTCTTTTGTGTTTTATTGGCGGATGGCAACCAACTTAAGGCACATTTATCGCCACCTACCAGACTGCAGTGTGGTCATCAATGATCTGAGGGAATTTAATAATTCACACCTCAATGGTATGCACGATGTGCAAATTCACATCCATACACACTCATTTATATGTGTGTGTGTGTGTGTGTGTCTGCACAGGCATTCACATACATGATTACAATACTTACAAATTCCAGTTTCATGTTTCCTTATTCTGAAAAGAGAAATATTAACTCCAGTACGACCGATTCTAAGTTGAGATATGACCATGTCTTCTTTCCGCCTATCATACATACAATTATTTCTGCACAGACCTGCTAACGATCCAATCATCTGAGTCAGGTGTTGGAGCAGGTAAGCCTCTGAAAGCTGCAGGATAGTAACTCTGAGGACTTGAGCTCCCTGATCTAAGGTTTCAAGAGCAGCATTGAGGTCTCAGAGTATGAAAATAGCCAAATTCCTCTTATTCAGTAAAACTTAAAATGGTGTTTAAAAGCTTCAGAAGAGCATTTTCAGTACTGATTTGTTTAAACCCAGTATGAAATACCTCAGTAATACCAAAGGTCTGGAGCTGAAGGACAATCTTCTCCCACACTTTCAGACTGAAGTTGGAAAAAATGGTTGGATTGTTTTTGCCTTTTATAACAGACTCTATCTCAGCACAAGCCGAGCTGGAACAGCAGAGAAGGAACAAAATAAGCAGTTAAATAGAAAACATGAGGTGTGGCGATCCACGCTGTGATTTTACTCGTGCAGACGTGTAAAGAAGGTGTTTAAGCCGGAGTTGTTGTCTAAGAGACGACCTGACGATAAGAAACAAAATGTGATTTTACAAACATTTGTCATCTAAACTGTTTATCTTTGATGATTATGAGGTGATATGTGATTAATTGTGTTATTTCTTAATTCTCTTCTATTGCAGCATCTGGTTTCAGGATTGTGATGTTGGGGAAAAATGAGGAAAAAAAGACTAAACTTGGTAACTTGATCATTGGAGGGGAGGAATTTCATCAACAATGGTTTCAGCAAA
Source organism: Girardinus metallicus (assembly GCA_903067095.1). NCBI lineage: Eukaryota > Metazoa > Chordata > Actinopteri > Cyprinodontiformes > Poeciliidae > Girardinus > Girardinus metallicus. The sequence continues at coordinate 8,833 of CAEGAE010024174.1, read as the reverse complement.
CCAAACACAGTGAGGCCTCCAGGGGAGGCTGGGGAGGAAAACCAGTAATGGTGGTAAAAACTCCTGACATGTTCAGTCTAACTGAGGAGAAAATCCAGAGAGAAATGAAGAACTGTGTGAGTCTCTGTTATCCTGGACCAAATGTTCTGCTGCTGCTGGTGAAACCTTCTGATTTCAATGAGAAGAACAGAGAAACCCTGAAGTTCATCCTGAGTCTGTTTGATGGAGACGCTTTCAGACACTCAATGATCATTTTAACAAACAGTGAAAAACATTCTCCTGTCAATGATCTGATCAGACAATGTCAGGATAGATGCTACAACATGAATACTAATGACTGCAGTTTGTTAATGACGCAGATTGAGACGATCGTTGATCAGAACAGAGGAACATATCTGACCTTCAGAGAAGAAACCAGAGGATCCCAACATGAACAGATGAAACATCTGAACCTGGTTCTGTTTGGGAGGAGAGGAGCAGGGAAGACATCAGCAGCCGAGGTCATTCTGGGTCGTAAGGATCTTCCTTCACAGTGTGTCAGGAACCAGGGAGAGGCGTTTGGACGGCGGGTTTCTCTGGTGGAGCTGCCTGCCTTGGATGGAAAAGCTCAGCAGGAAGTGATGGAGGAATCCTTCAGGTGTGTCTCCCTCTGTGACCCTGAGGGTGTCCACGCCTTCATCCTGGTCCTACCTGTGGGTCCCCTCACTGATGAAGACAAGGGAGAGTTACACACCATGCAGGACACATTCAGCTCCAGAGTCAATGACTTCACCATCATCCTCTTCACCACAGACTCAGATCCTAAACATCCAGATGTTGATAACTTTGTAAAGGAGAACAAGGACGTCCAGGATGTCCTCCAGATCTGTGGAGGAAGACATTTTGTTCTGGACATCAGAGACAGACGGCAGATCAGAGACCTGATGGAGATGGTGGAGAGAAATGTTCCTGTCAGAGAGGAAGGTTCAACTTATACAACTAAAACATTATTATGGGGCCAAATGGAGGACAAACTGCAGCTGCAGACTGAAGTGAATGTGCTGAAAACAAAAATCACTGACTCAGGTAACTATCTAACAGCTGAAGTTATATTTTTAAAGATTTTCCATGTTTCCTTACCTACTTTGTTGAAGTAGATTAAACTTTTCCAGTGAAGTTTTGTTCTAATACAGATGAGACATTTATGTCCAGTGACAGAAATAATCCCTCCTGGTCAAAACCAAATAGTGGCATTGAGAAAACATCAGAAATGTTGAGGGGAAAAGATCAAATGTAAGCATTTAACTTAAGGTAAAGTTTATTTGAACACAACAATAGGGCTAGATTTACAGCTCAAAATACAAAAGTTTGAATTCATTGTCCCAAAATTAAATAGAATGTGATTCTTTCATGGAAACTAAAAGACAACACACACTCACCTGCTGGACTGGGCCTCTCATTGGCCAGAAAGCACAGACATCACATCAGTTCCTATGAAATAATTTCAAATACATTTTCTGTTTCAATCTATTGGGATCATGTAGTAAAAAATAAAGGTAAACAAACATTTTTCAAAGTTGAGACTGAGGAGTAAAGTAATGTGGTGACAATACAATGGAAATAACACATTAGGGATTAAGTTAGTGTAGTCGATTAGTTAACCAAGACAATAACCATATAAACTGCATCTTGTGTAATTTCAGTTCATGTTTTAGCTGATAACATTTATTTGTGCATCCAAATATTTAAGTCTAATGATAACATAAAACAGACTAAATCTATCAGAGGCTAACAGTTGGTTTATTTACAGCATTGCAGGTTAAATTTTACTTAGATCAATAAATGTGTCTCATGTAGCCACAATTAAATACTCAGACCACAACTGGATCCAATCTGACTTTAGTTTTCTACATGCAGAATGTGAATCGCATTCAGACAGTCGGCCTCAAAGGTCCAGTCAAGGATTCATTTAAAGATCACCTTGTCTGTGTCTCTAGTTCTTCATGGTTTGTAATGAAACCAGTGATCATGGAACTGGTGAACCAGCTGACTTAATAAATCCCAGTTAAAGTAATTTTTGTTTAGTGCCAAAGTTGAACATCCAGCCAAGTTGTGGTTGGAGATCCAGACACAGAGAAGTGGATGATGATCTCATGATGAAGAAACTGACAGAATGAAGACACAGATGTAATAAAAACTTCAACAGGACAACGCTGGCTTGTTCCGTTCTGACCAATGGAAGCAGCAGCTGCTGTAAGTCTAAATATAGAGCGGTTTTAACAGCGTCTCGCACAATGAAAGTCAGTTCTTGCAGTATAAAAACGGTATAAGTTACACAAAAGTTTGTCTAATTTTTGTGACATTTATCCTGTATAACTTCTTATTAAAACAAACTCAGAAATAAGAAGCTGCAGAAATTTTCTGGATAAAACTGGTTGTGTTCAATATGATGACAACATCCTGAATTATTCATATGAACTGAGAATCAGCAGCAGAGACACATTAATGTCCAAAGAAAACATCCAGGTCTGATGAAGGTTACCAAACCCTGCAGGGGAATCTGTTCTGGTTTGGTAAAAATTAGTTTTAACTTTTCAACATAAATACAAAATGGATGTTTGGCACAAAGACATTTTCTATCATCAAAGTTAAGAAAATGAATAAGTCTTACCTAAAGTGAAACACTGAGTCAATCAAGAACGACTCAAAATGCATTTTATTATTATTTTATTAAGAAATTAAGCACAGAATATGAGCAATGACTCCCTTGGCTAGTCCAGGGAAGTGAAGAATAGATGAAGGTACATCGCTTTTAATATCCACCTGTCCTCTTACAGAGATGGAGAAAAAGGGAGAATCCCACCAGTTTCAGTTACTTTAAAACTCTGATATTTGACCTGCACACTGTGACCCTGGACGGCTCAAATCCAGCTCAGAAATATCCTTTGTTATGTGTTTCCAGCCAGCTGCCTCCAATATGAAGGGTGTTTTATAGATAAAACTGAAACAAAGTTTTGACATAACAACCAACAAAACAGCATACCTTCAGTGAAACATGGTGATGGCAGCATCACACACTCAAGTATGAAGAAGGATTTAACCTTATTATCGAGTCCAACCAAACTTCAACAGAAGCTGAATCCCCCAGAGTGACTAGAGCTGTTTTATAAAACCAGAGTCCAAACTGTAATCCAAGAGAAAACGGGTCAAATACAGAGAATGGAAAACAAAAGTATTTAAAGAACGAGAGGTTTGGGACTGTTCACCTGGCCAAGATGCAACATGCTGACAGATTTAGAACAAAGAAGACTCAACTTTGAATTAGAACCAAAGATTCATTCAACAAAGTTGAGTTGAGAAATATGGAAATTGTTTATTAGCCAGACAAACCAGAAACATAACAGGAAGTGGAAAAACCTGCTGGGACATTTGGTCATTTGTTGATGTTCTGGTTGACTAAGATAAAAAAATATATAAAAAATAAAAATGGAAATGAAACGCATTTTTAAAATGTCAAAGCAATAAAATATAAATTGCATTATTGTTTACTGTCCCTTCAAAATATTTCAGTACTGTTCTCAGCTTCAACTTAGATGAATTTATGAGACACTTTCTTTTTCCGTTTAGTCAAATATTATAACTTAAAGTTTAACTTGATGCATTTTTAATCCAATCAAGTAATAATAATATTAAAAGGTTTTCTGTTTATAATAATTATTTTTGCTGTAATTTCCCAGATACTCCAGTGTATCCCAGCGCTGAACGTCTCCGGATGGTTCTGATCGGGAAGACCGGCAGTGGGAAGAGCTCATCAGGAAACACCATCCTGCGAAGAAAAGAGTTTAAAGCTGAAGCTTCTCCTCAGTCAGTCACTAGAAGCTGTCAGAAAGCTGAAAGTCAGGTAGACGGTCGTCATGTTGTTGTTGTCGACACTCCTGGTCTGTTTGACACCAACTTGTCCTCAGATCAGGTTAACAAAGAGTTAAAGGAATGTCTCAGTCTGGTGTCTCCAGGTCCACATGTCTTCCTGCTGGTTTTACCAATCGGCAGATTCACTATAGAAGAAGACACAAAGACACTGAGACTGATTGAGGAAGTTTTGGGAGAAAATTATAAAAAGTTTACGATTGTCCTTTTTACCAAAGGAGATACACTGGAAAATGATGAGATCTCCATTGAATATTACACTGAACATGAATGTGATGATGCCTGTAAGGATCTGATCAGAGACTGTGGAGGAAGATACCATGTGTTTAATAACTATGAAATAAAGAATCACTCACAAGTCACTGATCTGATCAAAAAGATCAACAAGATGGTGAATGACAATGAAGACGGCTGCTTCACCAGAGAGATGTTACCTGTAAGTAAAAGAAATGAAATAAAATCTCCTGTTTGTGCAGAAAAACACAACCAATAAAGTTTATCCTGAATCTGATTAAAGTGTTAAAATCAGGAGAAAAAAAATAAATGAAATGAACAAAAGAAACTCTGAATCCCAGAATGCATTGCGCTTACCCAGTCATTTGTTTCTGAAAAATGCATTTTAATGCTGAACTGTGATATTACTGCATTATTTTTTTAGTTATTGGTGCTTCACTTTTATTATTTTTGCCCCTTTTTACATTTTAGTATAGTTTATTACTTTTCTTCATTCTTTTCATTGTGTGGTTTATTTTAACTTTACTGGCTTAATCAGTTTGTAACAGAATGAAAAATTGGAGATTAGAGAAAAGAACATTTAATTTAAAATGAAATATGTGCTTAAATTGTACATATTTTCATGTATTTTTCTGATATTTTGTTTGGTGTAGTGTTGGAAAAAAAGCAGCTACATTAACTTTACATCTTGAAGGATCTGCTGAGCAGTCGGAGGATGAGGATGTTCACATTTAAAGATTACTTATTAAAAGATTTTTCCATAAGTTGATTATCTTATCCACTGCTGGATCTTGGTGGATTTTTTTAAACAACTTTTAGCAGGAAATTATGTTTTAGAAATTACAACCTGATCCCAACTTCAAATCCATAATTTAACAATATACAACAGAGATGTAAACTCTGGAATTAGGAACATTTTCTTGTTTGTTTTGTTTGTGTTGTAAACATTTCCAGGCCTTTTTCATATGCGTTTACAATTTTACTTTTTAATTTAATGTACTTGTTTGTGGATGTTTGTTTTTTTAAATGAAAAATAAAATTGTTGTGAATAATGTTTTTGATTATTTTACTCTGTTTTAATTCTATTTAATGTTGATATTATTTAGTGGATTTACAGTTTATTGCATCTTCCTGACAATGTAAGATAGTTTTTAATAAAGGTTTTTATAAATGTGTCTTCTTGGAAGCCTGGATGGAAGATCGAACCAGTCAGAGCTGCTGGTTTCTCTCAAACTTAAACACAAACAGATTGTTTGCACCAAATTTATATTTTTCCTCCAGCCAAACTGTGTTAATTGTTTCTGCTTGTTAGTGATGCTGGCTGATGAAAGTGTTTTTTTTTGTTTTGCTCAGCTTCCAAAGAAACGCTCTCTTAATTTATCACTAATGGCCTCATATTTTAGCTTAATGAGACAAATCAAAATGTTTTGTTTTGATAAATCATTTTGTGTTGAGTCTCTATGAGAATTTTGATACTTGTCTAGTTTTATGCATTTGTTCTGTTAGCAGGCATTCTTACTTCTGTGTTATATTTGAATCAAACTTTGAATTTTTATCTAACTCAAAAACAAATGAACAAAACATTGCTAAGACATCTAGTGAACAGAATCACAACAGAAACAGAACCGAACTCAGAAACCAAGCCATGTCCTCAGTGCAGGCCGATATTCAAAAAATGAAACGCCTCAGACTGGATTGGTTCGTTCAGTTCCTCTTCTTAGTTACTTGCTCAGTTTTTGAGAAGCCAAGCAGCCATGGTGCCAACAAAAACAAAGTTCTGAGGATTCAGTGAGAGTGAGAGCTGAGCAGTGAAAGGAAAGAGCAAGAGCCAGTTCTCACTCGATGTGAGTCGGCTCCTTTGATTCACTACAAAGAATCAATGAATCAGTTTTCAGAGCCGATGATTCCGATCATGACCATCTCTACTGCTTGTTGTATCATGTAGAAAGAGACTTCAACTGGATATATCATGCTTTTAAATCCTTCCTTTTCTCATGTATATTCTTCACTTATGGTCTATATAATGTAGAACTGCAATGCTTTGGTCTGAATTTTGGGTTACTGTCGCTCCACAGACCCTTCTTTACCTGTTCTGAGGCGTTTTAGATCAACTCGTTTTGCTGCCATCTTTTGATATATTGATGCTTGACACAATATGATTGAAGTTAACAAAACCTTGACATAATTAAAGACGTAGCTAACATGAACGGCAAGAATGTCACTGAATGCCTTTGGATTATTTGTGTTCTCCAAGGCAAAAACAAACCAAGTAATTACATATAAACCATGCAGTGTAGTTATATCCTCAGGCAGACAGCTAAGACCTATAGCTAAAGCTAACAACTAGTACATCGCTAACAGAATCAGAAAGTTCAATACTATCAAACCGGGAACATTACTGAGAAAAATAAAATGTAAGCCGGTGGTGTGAGGAATCTTGTGGATTAATACACATTTTGACTTGGCAAACGGTGGAATCACAGAACTGACTAGCTGGAAGTCCATGACCTTGTTTATCAGTTCTTCAGTAAATGCAGGGATGTAATGGAGAAGAAACACAGAAGAATGGACAGAAAAGTCTAAAGTAAAAAAGTAAAATACTCAGTTTTCTTTTTCACCACAAGAGGGCGCTGTTTTGTTAGTTATTTATGACCACTGTAATAAAACATTCAGTGCAACTAGATATGCATTAAACATGAGCAATGTTAGTTACACTTCAGAAGAGTAACATCCATCTGTCAAACTGTGAGGCTTAACTTTTAATGTATGTTTTAATCAACATGAGGTTCCATCTGGTGAGAGAAGATTCAGATTCTGGTTGTGATGCTGGAAAGTTTCTCCACAGAGGAGAATCTCTGTAAATATTAACCTACAGTTTGTTTCTGATTGAGAGAAATATGACCAAATATGAATTAGGAAGGCTTATAAGACAAAACTATGGACATCCTGTGATTTACTTTAACATGAATGGATCTGGTTTAAAATAATTCAAGCTTTTACTTATAGTTAATGTCTGCAGTTTTCTAAGAACTGATAGCAGCTCCAGTAAAATGACCCATCAGGCTGAAATGAAGCTCTGCTCCTTTGCTAACCAGCGCTCAAATATGAATAATGTTTCCATCTCTCTGAATATTTTACTGTTTTCTATCAACCGTCTGAAATTATTTGATGAACAGGAAGAGATGAAGGCTGTCAGTCACTGCACTGTAAAACATTTGAGCTGCATTTAGTTGTGTCTACTGTCTTCTACTCTTTAAGTCAAATAAATTTAGCATTTATTAACATAAACTCACATATCTTTCATAAATGTAACTTTATGAAAGATAAACTTACAGTAGTAAGTTGTGTTAACTTTTTATTAATTTAATCAAACCTTTAAGAGTTGAATAAACTAAAGTTTTTATGTTCGCACTAAAAAAAACTGAAAGACAAATAAGACAAAAAGACAGGAGAGGGAACCACTTCCCAGAATGCTTAGCGGCATCTTTATCCTGAGACAGAAATCTGTTACACTGATCTGACTCTGTGTGTTATTAAGGAAACTGTTTATTTTAATGCATCCAGTAATTTGCAAACTATGAACAGAATAATGTCCTATTTACACTAAATGTTTTAGAATTCAGAATTCATTGTGATGTTTAATAAAATTAGTTTAAAGCTGTAGATTTTTTTTAACTTAAAATAACAGAAATAAGAGCTCTTTAACTTGATGAGGACAGTTTTTTATTGCATATTGTAAATAATTATTTGGTTTAAATTGCACCATTAAGTTAAAACTCAATTCAAGATTAAAGAACTAAAAAATAAATTTTTAGACAACTTGTCTCTTGTTGTTAAATCAACTTCATGAACTTTAATTTCTGAGTTTAAACCAAAACAATTTTCTCGTTGATTTTAATTGCATTTTATGGCAGCAGGTTGACTTTTATATTCAAGTTAAACCACCTTCAAATGTTTTACAGTGTAGCACAGTCACAGTTTTCAGTGTTCAGTGGCTTCACTGCAGACCAGATTTCATCCCAATGAAAACCTGAGAGTCTCTGGACTGTCAGACTCAGCAGGTCTGATGGAGCTGCTGGAACAGGAAGGCTGGAACAGGAAGGTTGGAAATCAAATCAAATCAAATTTTATTTGTATAGCACATTTCAGCAACAAGGCATATCAAAGTGCTTTACATCATAAACATAAAAACAAAGTCATGCAACAGAATCAACAATCAAAACATGAGTGGTTTGAAAACAGCAGTTATCAAACCACTGATAAAAAAGAACAACCTGGACAAATTACTACTGCAGAATTACAGGCCGATTTCCAACCTCCCATTCATCAGCAAAGTTATTGAAAAAGCTGTTTTTCAATAACAGCTTTACAATAGCCTTCCTGTTGTTGTTTTTCAATAACAACAACAGGAAGGCTGGAACAGGAAGGTTGATAAATAGGAAGGTTGGAGCAGTAAGGCTGATAATAGGAAGGTTGGAACAGGAAGGGCTTCATGTCAGGGTTTGAATTCTTTACTGGAGCTGGAAGAAAAGCTGCTGTGGATGTTTACCTTTCCATGAGTTTGTTCTGAATCCTGCTCAGTTTGAGGCCTGCAGCTTTTCTGATGAAGGAAATCAGTTTTCTGCAGGAATGAGGAAGAACATGTCAGTAACACCCAGTGCAGGTATTTTACTGGAACATCCTGCAGTCGAAC
>CAEGAE010024166.1:0-16424 GCA_903067095.1 Girardinus metallicus | reverse complement strand
TTACCTACTTTTCTAACTTATGAGCCATGTTTTGTATACTGAATGGAGTAAGTCAATGACAAACAACATGCTAGTGACAGCATTCATGCTAACATTAGCATTTTGGCTAATTTTAGCTTATGCATTCATTTTAACATACTGAATGGTTCGAGTCCATGTCACTCAACATTCTTGTGGCTCTCTTTACTTTAGCTTAGCATTGATGCTACTTTTTAGCATCAGAACGCTGGGTCCAAACCGACGGGCACACTTTGGCAGGCCCCGGTTAAATTTCTTCAGGAATTTTCTAGTTCTTGATGTCTATAATACAGATGTGTATTAGTTTATAGCTATAATTTGGTTTAGCGCTTCAAAGGGGAATGTTTATGTTTGAGCTGTACAATGTCCCCTTTTAATTAAAGTACGTAACTATGCTAAGTTATGTAATTTTCAATAATAAAAAAAAAATACGTTTAATTTTACGCAGAGTGATGCATTTTATTTTCTGTTACATTTTTATTATTACAATGTAGAGCTAGTAAAATTCTAAAATGAGAACCAGAACATGACATGAAAACAATAAAAAGGATTTTAGTGAAGAAATATTATACTGCTAATATATATTATCATGTATCCTTGCGGAAGATTGCTGACTTGTTCTGTTTTAGAAATGTTCGACCAGCTGTCAGTGACACCCTTCACAAAGAGGGTAAGCCACAAAGCTGGATGTTCATAAAGAGCTTTCTTTGAGAATATCAGTGGAAAGTTAAGTGGTAGAGGAAGCTGCACATTGCTGTAAATGGAATGTGCAGCAAAGCTGTTTGGGGAATATTCATAATTCACTGACACAGGATACTACTATAACCTTACTTGTGTTAAAACAGCCCTTAAGCAGAGACAATATATGAAGCAACTTGCACAGCCAAAGGAGAAAACAAACTGGACTGGCAGTTACAGAAAGATTGAAGAGGAAAATAATTTTTTTTACCTCAGATACAGTGTGAAGTTTCCACAGTTAGTGATGATTTGGAAAGAGCCTTCCTTTAGGCTTGCTCATAGCCTAAAACGAAGATGACCCAACAATACAGACAAGATGAAGGCCACCGTAAAAGCAACCTGGCCTTCTTTATTATCTAAGCAGAGCCGCAGGCTAATCGCCTCCATGCCACTGCACATTGAGTCAACAAATTATGCAAAAGGAGCCTCAGCCAATTCTTGAGTTCATATTTGGTGAACATACTTTTCAGTAGCCTAACATTTTTGTATAAAATATTTTCTTCCTTTGTTGTCATTGTATTTTTTCAATTCTCTGAAAAACTTAATTATAATTTTTATTAGTCAAAATGTTTATGTAGTCAAAAACTAAACAGAAGAAATCCTTAAAACATATTATGCTGATTGTGGAAAATAATTTATTTTATGTTTCATGTTTTTGAATAGAGATTCAAAAACATGAGATTGCAGCATTAGAAATGGTATCCATTTCGAGTGCTGCAGTAAAATAGAGATCCTATTTCTTCTGTACATCCGCCACCTGTAAATCCAAAAATTGCCTGATTTAAATTTCGTAAACTGTATCTGGGACTCTCCATGGATGTCCACATTTTGTTATTACAACGGCAACATACAATTTAAATATGTGGCAGATAAAGAGTAGAATTCATTCTAAAACCGGAAGAAGAAAAACTACAATTCGCTAATTTATCTTTACGGCACAAAATGACAACTATTTTTAAAACCAAATAAGGATTTCCTCAAACTTCTTTTCTTCTCCTTTTTTTTTTGTGTAGACATCCTGTTATAATGTTTTGCTTTTGCAAATTTTTAAAAATATTCTCTCAAACTATATGTTACCTCTAGAGATTCTTTATGTTTATTGGATGATCTCCAGTAACGCACTGAGTAACAACTGTTCCTGTGTTTCCTTTTTTCCAGTATAAATTTCAGCCGAGCAATAGGTTTAAATTTAGTGAGCCCAGTTCTTCACTCAATGTAAAAGTTTTGTCAGTTTTACTGTTTCTCACAAAGAATGGAAGAAGGCAAAATTTGTGTCTTTATTGCCTTCAGGGAAGTGGTAATGATAACGCTGAAATGACTTCTGTCCCTTCCAAATGGGAAAGATAAAGATAAAATATTCGCCCCGGGGGCTTTTTTGAGTCTGATTGTTTGCATGTTGCTGTGTGTGTGTGTGTGTGTGACAGTTTGCTAAGGGAATCTCAGAAAGGGTTTGAAGATAGACTTGTCATTGGCCTACTTTTTTCACCCGTGTTATGTGTCCATGCAATGTATGTGCATTTGCATTTTACCAGAGGTTTAATGAAACCTGCAGCTCATAAAACGAGGCAGTACATCAAATTGGGTTCACAAGAGTGAAACAAGACTTAAGCAGTATTATTGGAAAGTATAAGAATATCCATGTTTTTGTTTCGTTGATAATGGTTTCAAGAATTATGCACTGCATTTTGAACAATCTGACATTAATGTAGAATTTCCCAGTCAATGCATGAATGGTCCATATGTTATGGTTTTTATTGTTGCTTAATTAAAGTTGTCCAAGTTCTAAAAAAAAAAGAAAAAAAATCACATTTCTCTAGAACAAAAATTTTATAATCATTCAATCATACATGCATCCATCTATACATGGAACCCTTTCCTGATGGACGCCCTCCAGGAATCTCAAACTGCATTTAAACACTTTTTTCTCAGTATGAAACTATCCACTCAAGTTTGATTTATTCAGAATCTGACGTTAAGATCATAATAGTATGTATATACTAGGCGTGGGTAACAAAATCAAGTCATTAATGCATTGCAATTAATTATTTTCCAAATCAATACTGATTCGGGAAACTTGTGACTTGATTAGATCTCCTGACCAGTGGTGTCTCACCATTTTTTTCTAATTCACATCTAAATGATGTGAATTAGAAAAAAATGTATTATGTTTAAATACACTTCAGTTTTTTACAGTACTGTCACATTTAAAATTTTGTACTTCAGTTGGAGTACAAATGTTACTGTGCTACACTATAATATTCTGAAATATTTCACTGCTCAAAAGTAGCTATTCATATGGGCAGGAAAATTTTTAAAAATTAAGTGTTGGATAAAATTATTAATAGGTGCTCTGGTTGTTGTATGCTACTTATTACTAAATCAGTATTGAAGTATTTTAACCAATATCAAGTGAAATTGAACTATGACCCAAATAAGTACTTGAATTATGAGATTTTTAGCAATACCCAGCCCTGGTCCAGATCTATAAAAAGCTGTCAAATATCCTCTTAGTGCAGCACCAAAACAACCACCTGAAGTGAAAGTCAACTTTATCCTCCTTAGCAGCTAAAGGTTAGCTAGCTGCAGTATTCTCACAGCACTTATAAAATGTTTTTATATTTATAGGTCTCCAGAACTGGGATTCATAATATATATTTACTTCACTGGAGAAAATCACACACTGACAACAAGTAACTGTCCCTTCCTATCGCTGACAAAAAATCTTCTCCCGGTAATACCCAAAGTATTACCGAATCTTTTTATGGCATCCCTTATAATTTCAGCTGTTTTACATTACTTGGATGTATAACGTTTCAGTTCAACGTCATATTGTGAACCTGCCTATTTCCATTAATGGATCTCACCGAAACGCGCGGTAAATGTTAATGTTCTTATGAATTTTTAAAAAGCTCGTGGAAATTTGCCCCGCACATATGCTGCTGCCACGACCCACACTTTGCTCTCTTTTACGCCACTGGAATCATGATTGAGCTGCTTGACTTCTCCCTCTTAGAGAGTAATGGTCGGACATTAATACGTAAAAGAGTAAATATCTCCATTATCCTTTTAAACAACCACGCTTTGACACTGTCACACATATGCTAAAGATGCGTGATGTGCTTCGCTCAGATTCTTCATCACTGTTAACGGTAATGAGTCGGTCAGCTGCGGGGGTTGAGAGAGGCAGATTTACAAACACATTTTTGGAAAAAAGTGATTAATGTTTCAAAACTCTGGAAAGTTGCTCCCCATGAGGATAAATCAGATATGTCTTCTCTGGAAAAAGACAGTAGAGGGTTAGAAAACACAAAAACAACTTCCATGATAGAGCTGTAAACTGAGAGATGAAACTGAAACATGCTCCCATATTTCCCAAGAAAAATGGGAGCAGAAAAAGTGGAGGTGAAAGACTGTCTACCAAAACACTAGAGCAGGAAGACTCAACAGAAGAAAAGAAAGAATATATCATAAAATGATATATTCAGTCGAAGAAAAATTGTTTCTCTGAAAAATGAGCTATAATGCATAAAAAAGTTTTTTTTTTTTTCTCTCTCGGTTTGTGACGCACGCGTGATTATCTATTCTGCATGTCTTGAAAATTGCTCAAATTCCTATTTGTAAAAACGTGGGACTTTAGTATTAATTTTACAAGAGTGTCATGAAAGCTTCAAACGTGCAGTTTGTCAAATCATCTCACATTTACAACCGAGACCGTTTTTTTCCTCTCAGTCTTCTCTTTATGACTGCCCTTCAGCCTCCAGGCCCTACACGATCATTTTAATGTCACTCGATCATGACAAATATAGTAAAACCTAATTTCAAGGGGAATTCAAATGTGAGTTTTTGGCCATCATCTCATAGTCTTTCTCCCCTGCTGAATAAATCTGCTTGGGGATATCTTCTTACCATCAATGATGGACCTTTTTAGATGCAGCCAGATTAGTGGTAGGATACCAAGATATATCAGCCGAGGAATAAAAAGTCATCATTGGTTTGGTGCCACCAAGTGTTGGCGTGGTTAAGTTGGTCTGAAGCCAAGCCGTGAGGAGAGAGGGCAGGTCAGACACTACAGATAAGCTACCATTCTCCTCCTCTCATCAACCAGAACCCAAATATGACACCACCATAGTATCGTACCAGCACAAGATCACTTCATGCATAATTGAAACTTCACAAGGTGAAAAAAACTCACTTCCTTCTTAAGATGTTGTCATAACAATGCACATTACGGCTGACTTTGGACGTGGGTGGGGCTTCATCAAAGTTTTTGGTGTTTTAAGCTCAATGAAACCTATGCTAAATTGAACCTTTATTTAGCGTATTTTCTGTTCAAACCTAATTAGTTACTGAGCTGTGAGATATGCAAGCAACATTTAGTCAAACTTTCACAGCAGTCTTTTGATTTAGGAAGCAACTGTATGGCCCAATTCCTCATTACCAGTTTCCAATTATTAGTTTCGGCTGAGTTTTGTTGCTCCTAAATTAAAAGACTGTTTAAATGTGAGGCAGTACTGGTACTGCAATTTATTTCTCTCATTACCTCCATTAATCTGCTTCTGTTTGTTTGGCTTTTTTTTTCAGTCTTGTTGCAATATTTCCTCAGTGTTGCTTTTAAAGTTTGTGTGCTTTTGCTTCTCGTTTTTTTTCCTTTCTGCTGCCTGTTCGACCACATCCATAGCCCGTCCCAAGCCCATCTCTGCCCACCTATAGTGGTAGAGAGGCAGTCCCAGCCAGGGTGGTGGGCCCTGCCTGCTTGGTAAGCATTCCATCCTGACACGTATTGACTAATGTATGGGCTGTGGTAGCTTGTTAACCAGAATGCTAGCCAGCATGTGTTGCTTGAGCCACCTTGAATGTGTGTGACTTGCTTTCTCCCCTGACCCAAGCATATCTCAACATCAATTGAGCAGACTTCTGTTGTTGAGTTTGCAGTGCTTTTACCCTCTCCATGCCACTATTTTCTCTGGGCTGTCAGTTCTACGATTGTTTGGTTTTGATGTCTGCTCTTCACAGTTGCTCCTCCATCTTTAGGGATTAGAGTCAGCTTGAGGCAGACGGCGGCAACCCCTTTGTCTCTGTTGACACGAGAAGAAAGCATTTATTGCAGGTTGTGTGTGTTCCTGTATAGCGAGGTGTCCATGCACTGTGCAGACCTTCATTATGTGTGTGTTTCTGTGTGCCTTCCACAGTATGAGTCATCAGGTCTGGGCCTCATCAGCAGCCGACTGAGAACCACACTGAACCGGATCCAGGAGAGTCTCATTGACATGGTAGGACAGCTCCTGTCTGCTCCACCTCACTTTTTCCTCTGCTCATTGTCTTCCTCCCTCGTTCGCTTTTACCAGTGCTTGTTAACTCATCTCCCTTCTGACACTCAATGCTCTCGCCATCTATATTCTCTATACCTACACTCATCTTTCCTCTTTGTGCTTCTACCTTTAGATCTTTTCCATCCACTTTATCCATTTTGGCCATTTCTGTACGCGCCATTACTGTTACGCCAGTGTCACCACAAAAAGCATTATAGGTCATCATTATCTGGACATTCATCACCTCATCCATTTTACACATGGACATGCTCCCTCTCTTTATTCAGAGGCGGGGGTAGTGTTAGTCCATTAGGGCTCTCTGATTTTGTAATGCTTCATAGAAAAAACTTAATCTAAGTGCAGCTGTTAGTCTTCAAAAATGTTATCTTCTCAGATTGATTATGACTACTTCTAGGTGTCATTGCTCACTAGTCAGCATTCTGAGTGTTATGTTGGCTAGCATTTTGCTTGTTTAGTTTTAGTTAAATTAGTCAAACTGTGTTATTCTTGTGAATGGCTGCATATTTATTACATTGTAAACAGCATTAATTTCTGCTGCTATACACATCAGGCAATAAGTGAGTTCTTATTATGGTTAAATATCCATCCCATAGCTGCTACTGCTTGTATTGTGAAAGTAGGAGGCACATAGTAATATTTTGCCATAATCATACATATTTTAAATAGAAGTTTTCCATAAAATAGAATATAGAAATACTATTTTTATGTCTTAAACGTGCATGTGATATATTATTATTTAAAAAACAAATAAAAATATACTTGGTTCAACTTCAATGGTTAATGTTGACCACTAAGTGTTAACATTAACATTAACCATTAACTGTTAATGTTAACCATTAAGCCATTAAAAGGCTTAATGGTTAACCTTTAACAGCATAAACAGGTGCATCTCCGTTAATTAGAATATTATTGAAAATATTATTTATTTCAGTACCTTAATTAATTAAGTAAAACATGTTTATAGATTAATAAAACGTAGTTTGATGTTTTCAAGGCCTTACTTCTTTTAATTATTATGATTTTCTGCTTACAGCAAATGAAAACATGTTTAAGTTGAGAATATTTAAGAACACTACCAATAGGAAAAAATAATAGATATGTGGGCATCTTGAAAAGTATGTTTAATACCTGCATATAGGTTCTTGTTTTTAAAAGATGTCTAGTATCCAACTCTCATTGAATACTAGATGTTTCTCATCCTTAACACATTGGACAGGATGCTCTGAAGTCTGCTAAGACAGAATATATCAGTGGACTTAAGGCATTGCAACTGCTGGTGATCAACAGCTCTATGAATATCCAGAGACAGTTTGAAGATGGAATCGACCTTTTGAAATAAATTAAGTTGTGATCCATAAGTCGTTTCTTGGAGGAAAACAGCACAGAGGCATTTGTCTTATCAGTCACCTCTCCGTTAAATGTTATGATTTGTTCGTTGATTAAAGTCAGTTCTTGCAAAGCTTTCAATCTCTCCTCTGATGTTGCTTCAGGACAGATTCTCTGACCATGTCATGTTTGAGTAATGCAGTGAAACTCTTCTGTGTTCACCCCAACACTGCCAGTTTGGCTCTAGCGGCTGCTGAGAGCTTAAGCTACTGCAGCTGCATGCACCATTACAAACAGAGCAAACAAAGGCTGGCATTTGCAGGGAGCTCTGGCCAGGGAAGAGACACTCAGCTTATGGTGCAGTGAAATTTGTAAGAAACAATTGCAAATGTGTAACTTTTTTTGTAATTATTTTCAGGGGTTTTCACCTTTGCCTCTTGGTGTTTTGTTTTTTGCCTCGGGCCACACCCAACTAATCTGCCTTCTGCTTCCATAGTGTTAGAGCCTGGAGGCATGAGCATCTCTTGGGTTGCATACCTGTATTCTATGACGCTGTTGGGTAACAAGCTGATAAATGATAGCTTTACAGACAAATAGAAGTTTTTTGTTTTTTTCCTCCCTTTTCTTTTCCTCTTTTTGTTTGCTCCAGTGTGGCGTCTTGCAGACTCGTTGCGGGGGAGGTCACACAATTTTCAACAAGCAACTCACCGAGGAGCAGACTTCTCAGTGTGGCACAAAATCGTTATTATTTTCCTCTGCAACTCAGTGGAGTAGAACAGAAGAAGCTTCCTTTTTATTTCTTAGAGTTTCCATCCTCTATCAAAAAACGCCTCCTCTAAGCAAAATTGCAAACCTCACTTATAAGGCTACAGAATCATTTCTGTATACACTTGCTGAAAAACTGGATGTTTGTGATTTGTTCTAGGCCATAATCCTTAAATTAATTATAAAATTAATTATATCTGTATAATGAGACTGTATTAATTCACTTTTTTGATGACATTCTGATTTATTGAGCCACATCTGCAAATACAGCCTTCAATACCAAACTGCATCAGAAGCATCTGGAAATCGTTCTGTCAAAGCATCAAATAATATTTGAATTTCCACAGCTTTTATCCACACGATTCAAAGGACTACTTTACAGGACTTATTTCTCTCTATAAATTGGTATAATTTTGCTGTCCTGCGCTGACTACCTAATAATCAACAGCTGGCATCTTGGCTGTGAAAGAAAACAAGCACACGTTAAATATACCAGAGCCAAATAAGTTCTGAAAACTTTAAACAGCTTTTTTCTCCTTTAACAAGCAACATGTGCTCTTGTCAGGGGGCCATTTACACCTGTGTAATTTTCAGGGTAGATTATGAGCCATTTTCAAATGATAGACAAGCTGAAGCTGACATGCACCCTTCTTTAGAGAATATGGGAACCCTCTGAACTGTTCAACCCATCAAATGGACTCAGATGGATGGATGGACAGATGCAGAGAGAGGAGAGGAGTGTAATGCACCGAGACATGTTTGAGTTTCTGTGAGAGGGCTCTCTCTGGCGCTAAAACCTAAGTCGCATGGCTGCCAGCATGCATTTCAGATGAGCATTATCATATCACTTTGTGCCTGATTAGGAGCTTTTTGAAATCCTCCTCAGAGGAAGGACACAGTCAGGCTTTGTAACCACACCTGTCCTTTTTCTGTAATGCATTAGCAAATGCTTTTAGCCTGTCTTATTTCATATGCAAAACTGTTGTAACTCATCTCAATGAAGGATTTGATACTGAAAAGGCACTTCTTTTCCAAAACAACATTCCACTTTTTTTTTTTTTTTTTTCTCATTCCAAACATAATCTTGCTGTTGTAATTTTCACTCTGGAGTCATGTATTCACGCAGAAGCTCCTGCATACAAATAACTCACCATCACACACTGGAGATTGTGACTAGGTAGACCTCATTTGTAAACACATTATAGAGTTAATTGCGCGCTGCACGCCGGTTGAGCCGCCGAATCCTTGCGGCTTTGTTTCCCCGGTTTGTCGTTGCAACTCTGCGATTCCAGAGCCAATGTGCTGGTAATGAGTCGGGAGTCCCAGATGAACATGAGTGACATTTCATCTCATCTGGTCTCAGGTAGAGAGTAGCTACAGTTTAAACTCGGCTGTCCACAGAGAACAAAAAAAAAAAAAAAAAAAAAAAAAACATTTCTTAGTTTACGTGCTTGCTTTCTCCTCTGCCTGCTGTCTTGATAATTACCTTTCCAGAACCTTTTGGTTGTCTGAATTTGAGACTTTAATTTAAAATTTTCTCCCTTTGAACTTTGATTATTTCTTGTAGATTGTTTGAACAACTTTAGGAGGACTGGGAGAAACTTCTGGTGTGTTGTGTTATCTAACCGTGTGTTCCACGGTTGTTCGCACTTGTGTTTTTGAATTTGAATTGCTTGAGTATTGTTTTTTCCACTTAGTCAATCCATTCCGCAATTATTTTAAGTTTATTAGTGGGTCTCTGTACTTTTAATTAGCAATCTTTGATATTGTTTCTCTGAATATCTTGTAACGGCGACCCATTTCTCTTAGCCAATCTTCCAAAAGGGAAAGAGGACCTATGTTCATCCTGCTACCTCAGGATAAATAGCAAAGAAGATGGTAGGGGAGATAAAAACTCTCTGTTGGAGAACTGCATTAAAAAGTCTCTGTACGTTAGTTATTCGTAAGGCAAGCCAGGAAAAGGCTTTTTTCTTTCGAATCATCACATGTGCAGCTTGCTAAACTCTGCTGGGACTTTAACTGAAAACATATCTGTTGGTTAAAGAACAAAACAGAAATTAGAAATTATGCTTTTCCCCATGAAACATGTGCTGAATATGTGGGATAAAAGCATTACGTGCCTAATCTAAAGTTAAATGAAGAGTCTGTGATGGTGTTTCTCTTAAAAAGAGATAAAGAGGAGAGGAGATCGTGCAAAGATGAATGGCTAGAGAAGTGACTTTGCCAATAACTGTGATCACTAAATATATTATTTAGATTTATATTTTATTTTTTATTATTTTTCTCTCCGAATTTTGCAATAAGAATTCAGGGCTACTGCCATATATTATGTATGCATTTTTTAACTCAAAATTAGCCAGTAATTGTGGAAAGTACTGGACCTAAAGGTGAAGCTTTGAGATGAAGCTATCGTCTGTCAGTAGATCAACTTCTTTACTTGTCGAGTTTTCCAACTGTCCTGTGATGTTCCTCGAGGACATGTTCTCTGACCATGATGTGTTTGAGTAATGCAGTGAAACCCATCTGTGGTCACACTGACACTGCCAGAAAGTTCAGCCATGACAGCTACTGAGAGCTGCTGCTGCTGCTGCAGGCGGCGTTATGAATAGAGCTCACAAAGGCTCGAGTTTGGAGGGAGCTGATAACAGAAGTCACCTTGGGGTCACTAACCTTCTACTTCTTCTCGGTTCTCGGATTAGATGTATTCACTGTTTCGTTCCTCCTACTTGTTTTAGCATTTTTCCTCATCTTTTAATTCTCTCTTTCGATCTTATCTTTCTCTTATCGCTACCTCTTCCACAGCTGTGTGCCCAGTGATTTCATGCCTTTTAACTCTCTTCACAAGTATCTTCTTGTACTGGTCCAAAATTTGGTGGTGCTTGTGACCGAAAGCACAATGAGGCGTTTATTTTCACGCTTTGCCATCAGGTCAGGTCAGAAGATAGGATCATATGGCTCGAGAATGTGTTTAATTTTAGTTCTGTGGTAGCTGAAGCTAAGTTTGATGAGCCAACTCCATGCGTTTGTCTGATTGCTCATGGGAATGTAACTTCTCCGTGGAGTTTGGCTGCATCCCCCCCCCCCACCCAGCTTGGCACTGAAATGGTAGCAACAAGTCTGATGATTTCTGTGTTGGCATCAGTATTCTATCAGCTCAGATGCAGGCAGAGATGCACACAAAAAAAGTCACACTGACAGGCGAGAAAAGAAACACAGATTGATACAATCTGAACTTCAGCAGACAAATTGGAACGTTAGTTGGAGCGAATTTGAATTCTATCTGTCCTCTGACAGTGTTGTGGTTGGGGTTTGTTATACTGGGGTAGATGGAGGAAACATACACACACACACACTGCTCATTGAATGCTCTCTTAAGATTTTTATCTCACAATTTTTGCATTAAACCACTATGATTAAACTCATTTCCTGAAGAGCCGGCATCATAGTCCGTCTTGGTAATTGACTTCTCAATTTAGGAAAGATCCATCTGCTCTCTGGCAAACTATTGGACCCATCTGTGTGATTATATTGCTATATTTGTGACTTCGAAATCAGAAATTACGTGAGATTGTAGTTTTCTCTTTTTCTTCAACAGCGAAAACTCAGTGGAAAATCTCATTAGCTGGAAATACTTAAATGTTCTGTAAGCATCACATCAATATTCATAGTGGATTATATGATATTAAGCAGGACTTTACTTAAGTCCTCTTTTAGTAAACCATACCCATACCATGACACTTCAGGCTTTATTATTTGTGAGTTTTCTTTCCTTGTATATCGTCTTAAACCAAATAATATCAGTTTCATCTTTCCAAAAAAAGTTGTTCTTCATCTAGATTTTCTCTCTCAGACTTTTGGCCTGACTTCCTGTTTCCTACTTTCACATTTTTCAGTTTTGACTCTTTCACTTGTAGAAGTATACACTTCCGTACCAACAATATCAACAGCCTGCTGTCGGTCCGATGATATTCTAGTGTTTTGGAGGCTTCCTTTAGCATCTTGAAATCTGCCTTCAGAATAAATTTGCTTGACGGCCAAATCTGGACGATTGTTTTTATCGCTCTCCTCTTGTAGACTATTTTCTGTTCTTTGGAAATACTCACCACAAATTCTTTTGAAACCTCCCTTAAATTTCAAACTAAGTCTTACTTGAAAATATTTGCTTCCTTTGGAAACGCATCAGTGTGTCTTTTATTCCAGAGAGGACCATTTTGGTCAGGAATTATCTATCATAATTAAGAGCCAAAGTGTCGATGTGTTTTTCCTTTCCTGTTCCTGACGGCAAATATTCATGCCTTACGCTTTGTTGTTGACTCAGGGGACCCAGGAGTGGACACTTTCTCAGTCAAACTCCTTATCTGCGAATCTGACCTGAACACAGTTTATCCATCTGGGGGATTTAACTCAGCTTTCCCTCTTCACCTTCGATCCTCACACATAACGTTGTGACACACTCTGAGGTTTAAATCGTTTCACGTGTATTCTACATTCTGTTTATTCCCCACCACGGCTCAATACACGTCATTTTGATTTATCCCTGTTTAGTTGTTTCATCCCATAAGCCTCGAGGGGAGCTTTTGTCTCTGTGTTTTGGTTGTTTGTCATCCCAGAGAAGGTGAAAGAACCAACAGCAGCGAGAAGAGAAAGTTACCTCAGATAAGCTAAGAGAGGCAGCCGATGTCACACAAAATAAATGAAGGGTTTAATTCCTCATGACATTTATCCAATAAAAGGCAAATTTCAAGTATTAGAGTGACAAAGAGTTGCAATAGGAACCACTTGACAGTAATTGCCTTGCGGCCGGTCCATTTGACTTTGGATATAGATTTCTATAGAGCAGATTTGAGCAGTCAGTCATGAACGACTGAGGCACTGACAGTCAGACAAAACTTTTCAGCTCCCAGCATGATGCAGTCTTAAAAGCGGAGTTACAAAATGCTGCGCCACGCAGGTTCCCTGAATCTGTCAAATTATCAGTCTTTTTTTTTTTTTATTGCTCATAATTACTACTTCTGCAGATTATCAATATTGGCTTTAGAACATCTAGTGGGATTGAAATTATTGCTTTATTTATTGTTTTATTTTCTCTAAATGAACCCTGTTTATTTCTTGACTTAAAACTGAAAACAATAAACTAGAGCCGAGTGTTTGTTTTTTGCTGTGTGTCGTGTGCTGAGGCTCCAAATATGAGCTGCATTTATAATGCTCCTTGTTTAGGGTTTCTGAAGATGTTTTATGCTTTAACCATAGGTTTGTTGGTGGTTTTCTGTTCAATACTTCAATGCATTTTTCTCTGCAATAAAAAAAATATAATATGATAAATATCAAATCTGCTCACGTTTTTCTCTGTGCAGTGGCAAAATTTTTCTTTGCCTGAACAGAAATGTTATTCCTGATCAATTCAGAGCTTTGGTGCTACTTTTCCCCCGTGGTGCTCCGTGACAGGAATTACATGTCCCATGTGGTTTTTCTTTAGCTGCGAAGAGATCCCATTAGACCAAAGTTACAAAAATATGGTCACACACACATGCAGTCATTTGTCTTAACTTATCTTTATTAAGGATCCTTCCTCAGCTGGATAAATATTCCAGCCCCATTCCTTTGATCTCTCTGAAAGAAAACTCTAGGGACAGATCATTATCAAGAAGTACCCCAGTTTTTTTTTTGTTTTTTTTTTTTTCTTTTAATTTAAAATGTTACTTTTATCTCTTTTAAGAGCCTTCCGTGAGTTTTCAGTCACGTTTTCTCTGAATCTCAGTTTCCTAACTTTACAGCTAGGCAGATCTTAGTATTTGAAGCTGTGGGACTTTTGTTAAAGCTGCTGGTCCGCATGGGGAAATCGCATTTGGCTCAGAATACTGTGGTTCTCAGAGGCAAACATTTAAGCAGCTTGTTGTCTCTCAACTGGTGGATGGCATCAAGTCTCAGAGGATTTAGCAAAAGATTTTCCCAAAACCTTTGCGGTGGTTCCTCTCTATTAGTCAGCTTCAAAGAAAGTGAATCAAAGCAATAATTGCAGTCAATTGCAGAGATTGTGTGAAATTACTATATTGCATTTGTAGATTTATTTCTGTTCATATCCTCTTGTTGGAACAGAAGACCTTAGTAAAACATTTGTTGAGTTTATTTGGCAAAAGAAGGTAATTTCAGTTCTTCAAGTCTTTAAAAAAATCAACGGAGGGTACAATTTAGTACCCTCCGTTGATTTCATCCATCCATCCATCATGGATGGATGGATGAAATCAATGGATGGATGGATGGGTACAATTTAGGACTGGCATCAAAGACAGAAAATACATTTTCATGTAAAAGTTTGATGATAATGTTGATGAAGTAGGAAGCCTTGAAGAGGATGTGTTGCTTTTTTGTAGTTGTCTTAAGAAATAATAAGGAATGGGAATCATGAAATGATTTTAGAAATCTTTGGAAATTTTTGTGCACAAATGACAGTGATTAAGGTCACATCTAATAGCCTTATCTTTTGCTAGTTTTAAAGGTATATGTTTCAGAAGATGCCTAAACATTGACTGTAATCAACTAATTAGCTAGTGGATCATATTCTGTTCCTAAGAATAGTAGCATGTTACCAGTGTCAGTATATTTATCCTTCTTGTGAATAATTTATCACACACTGAAAAATGTTTGTTTTATATGTTTTTCGATGATACTTACTGTGTAAAGAACATTTTGTTATGAGAAATATGAGCCAGCGGCAGGCTGTGTGATGAGAGTGGGCTGTATATGTGACCCTGGTAAAGGTCAGTCACACTTGGAACCTCCGTTCAATTGTTATTTTTAAAAAACTATATATATATATATATATATATATATAAAAAAAAAGTACTCTGTGCATTATCAAGGTATAAATGTGGAAGAAGAACCAGACAGGGGACTTGGCTGCAGGCACCTGTGATCTGTGCCAGACAACGTGTTGAGAATTTTGAGCCAAACTGTGTGAAAACAGCAACTCTCTGTCAAAGACCCTTAATTCTGTTCACAGGGAGTCAGTGACAGAGTAACACCTGAAAAATGTTATCGCTTAGTGTCTTCAATGCCAAAACATATTTTAGGTCTTGTGAAGGCAAAAAAAAGATTTGCCAGCTTTATAAAAGGGTCAAATCTTTTTTTTTTTTTTAGGTGTTTATATTTTGGAGAGATATTATGCAGGGAGGAATCTAAATTAACAAATGCAGCTCGAGACAAAACGTGAAATAGTTTGGGTTTCTATTGACCATACTGAAATAATACAAGTTGATTGGAGACAAATGGCTTTTTTTTATTATTATTATTTGAGTTTTCTCATCCTATCCTAACATTTTGTAATTTTCATCCCAGTTTTTGGCCAACATTTTTAGAATTTAATATGCTTCATAACTGAATTGATACAATCACATTAACCTGTCTTTGTTGCTATTCTGCGGATGTTTTAAATTGCATATAATTGCATTCATATTAGTGTTATCTGTAATGGGCCATATTATTTTGATTTGGGTACTGATGCTGTAGTCCAAATTCAGAACAAACATCCCAGTAAATTTAATAGTTGCATTTATGTTCTTATTATCCAGTGAATACATTTTGCTACTTTACTCTTTAGACAGTAACACAGGTATAATGAACCAGTTATTTAATCTGTTTGCCTGCTCAGTTAAGTAGTCGACCATGCAGTCGACTACTTAACTGACTTTAGCTTGTTGTTGGGCAGCTGTACTTCTCTCACAGTATTACCTTAATAGGAAATTTGTCTTGAAGAAAAAATTCTTCCAGAACAAGCATGCTTAGTTTTTATTATTACTTAGAAACTGTGGAGTACTCATTACTTTTACAAATTTAGGGCATGCTTAGAAAGTCCAGAGAATACATACTAATACTTATCTAGCAACCCTGAATAGGAGTATCTAGATTATTTTTCTTCTTTTGCTCTCTCCTTTGGTTTGTTATTTTGTTTGTATTTCCTTTTAATTCATGTAAAGCACTTTGAATTGCCTTGTTGCTGAACATGTGCTATATAAATAAAATTACCTTATCTTATCTTACCTTTTAAAGGGAAGAAACTGTCTTATTTCAGCCAGCTGAATAGCAGTGTGCATAAATTTGGAGAAACGTAAGATACTACAGTTTAAAGGCTTTAGGCTGAACTTAGCTTTCAAAATTACAGTTTTTCTTAGTTTTATCCTTTTATCATCATATTTTTGTCTTAATTTCAAAGTAGCAATATTTTTTTATTTATATATATATATATATATA
>CAEGAE010024165.1:0-14921 GCA_903067095.1 Girardinus metallicus | reverse complement strand
GGGGGGGGGGGGGGGGGGGGGGGGGGGGGGGGGGGGGGGGGGGGGGGGGGGGGGGGGGGGGGGGGGGGGGGGGCTTTAATTGTGAGTGTTATTAAAACAAAACTAATTGCAGATGATTCAAATGTGATGAGCAGGCAGGATGTTGGAGGATGGGCTGGGGGGGAGGGGGGGAGGGGGGCTTTGCTGATTTCGCTACTACTGCCAAATAATGATTAGGTCTCCCAGCTGTCCGAGCTGCTGCCGGTCTGTGGTTGTGACTGCAGCCTTTGGATGGAACACGATGCATGGTGTAATGGTTGGACGGCGTGGTCTGCTGGTGCGTCGCCTGCTCCGTTGCTCTTAGCGGAGCAAACCTGACTGCACACATGCACGTGCCCCGAGTGAGTCACTCGCACGAGAGTGCCCCAAAACGTAGCGAAGAAATCATAATTCCTATTCGTATCGTGCAACTTATTTTACTTGTATTGATTGGAACTCCTCCATTTTGATTAGATCTTCTTTCAGAAACGGTCTCGGTGTCGAGTAAATGCAGAGGAAAATTGCTGTCGATATCGCCATCTCTCTGCGTCGGACGTTGTGGAGACTGACATAAAACGAGAATCCCTCGCATTTCGTTTTTGTTTAAGCGTGTCGTCAGGCGAAGGCAATAAAGAATTTTGATTACATGACATGTCTGTAACTTTCCTTTTCAGACTGCCAAAATGAGCACTAATTGCACTCAATAAGAAGCCGTGGGGATAAAAAGTATGTTAACTTTTTTTTTCTTACGACCCTTATTTTTCCCTTCTGTGGTCTTGAAGGTAGCATAATTACAAAAAAAAAAAAAAAGAAAGGAAGATACATTGTAGAATAATTGCTCAATTACACCAATAAAGCCAAAACATGCTTGTGAATGGTTGTGAGCTGTAAAGTGAACCCCCACCCCCCCACGCCCCTCCTACCCCACCCTCCTGCTCAATTCATGAGAGATTTAACAATTGAATTGTGCCTGCAGGGCAACAGCTCAGCACCTGACTGTAAGGTAGGGATCCTCACGGCTGTGCTCCATTCGGGAAGTTGGAGATGTCTGGAAGTCATTTCAACATGTGAGGAGGGAGGGACGGAGGGCGCGCTTTTAGTTTCATGAATGTTCAATCAATTCAATTGGACAGCTTAACTTTCTCTTCCCCTCTCAGAGCAGATTTATAAGCCCACAGGCATTCACAGGCTGCATTCAAAGGCTGAGTGTGCTGCGTACAAAAGAAGGAGCAATTTCACCTTTGGGGGGCAACAGCTGAAATCTGTTGTACAGGGTGAGGAGCGGGTGCTGGGAGGCCAGGAGGCGAAGCTGGTTAAAAGGAGCCGGAAACAAAGAGATCCTGTTTGTTTGCTCATATATACATAACCAAGCTAACATTCAAAGCAACCTTTAAATATGTTTATTTATATTTTTGTCTTATTTAACAATTTAAATTCATAAGTTAATGTCTGATTTTGTAGCAAAATTGAAAAGGCTTAAATAATGTTGACTAAGTTGCCAGATTCAGTCAACAACAGCTGTGGGGGTTGCTGATTCAATGCAGTTGTGAAAACTACCACCACCTATGGGTCAGTAAAAAAAGTCAGCTGCCATGGCAACTGGGCAGAAGCTGGTGAACAGACATTAGTGACCAATGTTAGACCGGCTGTGTTGAACTACCTTTGTTATCCCGCTTTGTTGTGCATTCTCAAATTCTATTCTCTCAGATTTCATCAAAAGAGGCATTTTATTTTCTTTATATATATATATATATAAGATTTGCTACTGCTGAGACGCCAATGGTCTCAAACTAATGTAGAGAATCAAACTCTCTTCCCCCTTGCTAATACAATCATTTATATCCAGCGCAGGTCCAGGAGATGAGGCAGGGAATATATATGTTCCCTTGAACCCTCAAACCCTACCTGTCAGATGCTTGTGTCTCAGGCAGGACGTAAAAAGGCTTTATTTTCATTATGCATGCATGCTAAGGAGAGGGTGACGTGACCTGCCGTTTCAAAAAGTCTATCTTTGCATAAAAGTCCAAGTCAGCGGGGCGCCTTGATGGTTGGGATCTGTCTATATGATGAAGTGGCTAAGTATATTTCGCCCGTGCCTCCAGGAAGGCTGCAGAACCTTGTCTGTGGAGATGACAATTAGAGTCACTTTCCAACCAGGTTAGCTCAGACAGGCCCTGTCATCCACCAGGAGACAAGAATGGGGGGTGACAGAGAGTAATATGTATACCAAACTGATTCTTCTTCACCTCGTGATCCCCGAACTGACCACCAACACGGGAGGGGGGCGAAGTGGGTGGGGTGACCAAGAAGCAAAGTGGAGTAAAACAGAGAGGAAAGTGCATTTCTGCAATAACAGTGGATTTGTTTCTGACTTTAAAATGGTTATGAGCTGTCAGTTAGTCACTATTATTTATTTATTTTCAGTCACGGACGCCCAATGTTCTGTGGGCGATAAAAATGCCATGGCGATCATCCCTGAAATTTGCAAAGAAGCTCGAGAGGCATCAAATGAGACTCTGTGTAAATAAATATTCAGAGAATAAACAAAAAAAGCTTTTCAGAGCTTTGGTGTCATACAGTCCATGCAGGTAACCGTTCCCGTCTGATCCCTTTTGAATCTGACTCAGTCCCCGAATCTTCTTAACAAATCTAAAGTAGTGCACACTGTCAAGTGTTTTGGCGCCGCAGTTCAACTGTCAGGTTGGAGTGTGTTAAGAGATGCGCTGCATGCTTCTGTGTTGCAACTTTCCGCCCTGAAAGGATTAATAATTTACAACCAGATTACTCCCAAACTCCTGTGTTTGCCTAAAAACCTGTGTAGCATTGATTTGTTGAACTGTCATAATAGCACATCACTCAAAGTAAACAATCTGCCTCACTAAGAGGTGTACATGAATGTCTTTCTCTGTCAGACGCGGGAGGAAGGAGGGAGGGGAGTTTTCATTCTCGTGGTTTTCCCTTCGAGTGGCTCTCTCTCTCTCTCTTGCGAGCTCAGAGAGAAGTGGGAAGCAGGAGAAAGCTGTAATTGCTGTCAGTCTCTCCTGAGCGCAGCCTTAAAGGCAGCTGCTTTCTCACAGCTCAGGAGTGAAAGGAGTTTGGGCTGTGCGGCTTCCCCTCCAGGCCTCTGGAGGATTGGGTGAGTCCCCCCCACCCCAGCTCCTTACCTCCGCCTCCCACTGCCACCCTCCCACCCACTTGTTTACGTCTCATTGTCAACAAGGCGCCTTCGGATGCAGCAGCGGTATCAGAGGCCCAAGAGCCCATCACAGTCAGATAACAGAAACGTGGGTAATTGAAAAGATTAGCCTCAACGTGCCAGTTGTGATTTGGAGGGCTTTTGAGTTGTGATCACCTCCCTGTAAAATGTTGCAAAACACAAAAGGCTCCAACAAACACGTCACCGCTCAGGTTTTGACATGTTTGTGTTTACTTCGGATGACTTGTCAGCCAAAATGGCAGATGCGTATTCATCCAAACCCCCCTCTACCGCCTTACCGGATGCACGGCATTGTTACGTTATGTGAACGCAGCGTCGCCTGCTTTAAAACTTTGCCCACACAGAGCCAGGTCATAGCTGGCACCTGATATCATCTTGTAGCCAAGTCAAAAGCGAGCTGTCTGTGTAGTGCATGTCTCTTTTTGTGAGAGCATTTGAAATTTTTGAAATATGGCCGCCGTACAGCCACAGATTTCAGTGTAGTGGAAAAGCGGGAAGGAAAAGACGTCTCCCCACAGCATAATACGTTCATCACCATGTTGTGCCC
The DNA here is from genome assembly GCA_903067095.1 of Girardinus metallicus. Taxonomy (NCBI): domain Eukaryota; kingdom Metazoa; phylum Chordata; class Actinopteri; order Cyprinodontiformes; family Poeciliidae; genus Girardinus; species Girardinus metallicus. Next base: position 11,139 of record CAEGAE010024165.1, on the reverse strand, counting down.
TGTTGCTACTGTCCGATACACATTGCAGTTTTCAAGGAGGCTAATGTTTGAGCAGTAGAGCTGAATAATCGTGCCGCGTTTCACAGTGGACGTTGTGCATGCAGGTTGATGTGCGACGTTAGATTTTTATCACATGTCCAGAAGTATGGGTCGTTAAGACTCTTCGGTTCAGTTTAGCGGGACGGTGAACTAGCTCTCCAGTTTTGAAGGGAAAAGAAAGACTATATACTAAATCTTCACACTTAGCAGTGACCAGTTTAATGAATGACAATCTTTTGGATTTTTGTCACACTGGCATTTACTGAGTAGCATTTATGCTGAAGTTTTATTACACACAGTCAAGCTCCTCGCTACTTTGGGGATTGCCAATAATTGCACAAAAAAAAACAAAAAAAAAAACTTAAATTTATCAGTGTAAATATAGCTGAATGCATTAAGCATTTTTTGGATTTTTGTTTGCTGAGATTTTGTAGAACGTGTTTCCTGTTTTGTGATGGTGTGTGAAATAAAATAAACTGAAATCCATTGAAGTTTGTACTTGCAACGTAATGTAAGTGTGAAGAAATATTAAATTTGGAAAGCACTGCTTCTTTAAAAATACCATTCTGTTACACATAAACAGTAAAGTATAAATAGATCTAGTGATTTATTCTAAGAATGTCCATTGACATATTTTGTAGATACTTAGTTCACATAACTTTTTGACTGACCTAATCCCTCCTTATTGGCTAACATTAGTATTTGCTTTAAGTCTTGACCACAGAGGTCAAATCCCCTCTTTGGGTGAGAAGCTGCAGGAAATTGCCTGCATTAGGGAGATGTATTGGTGTGAAAAGATCTCATGACACGCTGCTGAATAGGTCAACTCACTGCTGTTTATGTCTGCCTTTTCTCTGCCTTCAAATCAGCCAGCTTTGGGACGAAAAGCAACAACAATATCGAATATTTAATCCATTTGCTTGTCTTCGGCGGTAATTTTCCTACTCAGTCTTGGATCCGCAGTCTTCGTTTTGCACCGGCGAAGAGTAAATGTGTCAAAACATAATTTTCAGTGTCACCCTCGCAAAATATGGCGAAAAGGTATTTGTGGTAAAAAGAAAGGATTTTTACATGTTTGGTACCTATAGGTTTTTTGATGGGTTTTAATTTTCATCTTGTACAAATACATTTGTCTAAAGTGCTGACTTACGCATCCTTAACTTTATTATTTATTTATAAAACTGATTCTGAATAAACTCATATACCTACAGCCTCAAATTCATCTTGCTCCTGCAGATCATGCTTTCAACTGCCCTTAGGGCTAGCCTAGCTAAACAATAAATCGTCAAAACAGAGTTTGCTTTTGTGCTATGCTAAAACTAGCATGTTTTCTCTCAGTTTTGATATGACTCCTTGATAACTTACAGCTCCCAGTTAGCTGTAAGTGGACAAAAATTACAGTTGATGTGATGCAATAGGTGGTATTTCCTCAAGTGTTTCTGTTTCACCGACTGGGATAACAAATTGAATTTGGCTGCATTTTACTATAGTGAGGGTTAGGGGTAAGATTCATTTTAATATAACTGACTGTATATTTTTGGATCTGTTTGTCTTGTGAAGTGCCTTGACTTGACGTTTGGTGTGAATGTACTCCATATACCCATATACATAAACTGAAAAGTAGTAAAATAATAAAAGAAAAAAATGTGTGCTACAGGAAGCTTTATGCTGATCATGCGTCATGTTATACCCACAATTTGACTTTGTGATATTTCAGAAATGTCTGCTGTCCACACTGGGATCAGGTCCAAAATGAATGATAATAGGCCATAACATTAAGTTTTTATAATTATCATCACTACAATGTTCACATATCAAACTTAATTATGTCAGACATGTCAGCATATAGTGCTCATTATCATAACTGTTTAAGAAGAAGCTTAAACTAAGAGGAAATTGTGATGCAGTTCTATATGTCCAAAGCTGTTCTCACATCCTAAATGCTTTTCTCCTGTAGCTTCTGCTGCACATTTGGCAGCCCACACCGGCCCAAAATACATAATCAGCACAGTTTACCATTACGTTTATGCTCAATTTCTCAATCTAATGTGCCAGATTGTATTTATTTATTTTGGTTTGCTGGCCAGTCAATTTGTTCGATCCGTGCTTTCGACTGGGCCTGAGTTAGTTAGTTTGGTCCACGCCAGAGTTGAGTTTTGTCCAAATAACCAGAGGAAACAAACTCTGGTCAGCTTGAACCAAACTTTACTGGTGTGAAAGCACCTTCATAAGACATTAACCTCTGCAGCTTCATGTTGGACTCGCTTAGTGCAAGCTCAGAGTCAGAGACTGCACTCCGACATGTGAGAGCTGAATTCGGTCGGAGATTCAAGCCATTTAATGTCTTGATCTAAAGAAATCCCCACTGGAAGCTGTTAAAGACTCAGCAGTTTCGACTTGTAGCAAAGCGTTTTGTTAAAGCTTTTGCTGACATACTTACAGCAGGAGACTAAATGTTAGTGATTGTGGAGAATGTTGCGCCAAACTGAAGTTTAAGGTAATGCATTTTGCTGTATCCGCTGTCGATCTGTTTATGTAATACTCAAGCTGAGATTCGCACTGTGTTGAATTCAAATGAGATTGGAATAGCCATTCCTAAACAGGCCAAAACAAGAACTTTTCCCTCAGTTTGTCAGTATTTCCAAAAATACCAACCCTAACACATTCATCCATCCAGAGTTTAAAAAATTAAATAAATAAATAAAAAAGTGAAAAAAATAAAATAAAATAAAAACCAGCCTTCAGATGTTAATCAGCACGTTTGAATTAGTTTTGAAAGCTAATGAGTTTTTAAGCAGCCTGTGGGACTTCCCGTCAATAAACTACAAACTCATTTTATTTTCTCTTTCAAATTCCTATGAAGAGCACTTCCCCTCCAATGCCGCAAAGCCTTACTTTGAAATGCCTTTACTTTGATAAGAAATGAATTAACGCTTTGGAGAAAAGCGGAGTGGTGGCGAGCTCTGATGGGCCTTCTCCTCTTCTGTTTGATACATATTATAATTGTGGAGCGCTGACCCCCCCTACTCCCACTGATGAGCAGCCGCAGAGAAGTTGACCTTGCGGTGTGTGTGAATCGATGGGAAGTTGATAAAGCCAAGTTCATTGCTGCCTAACATAAAACAAAGCTGATTTGTTTACCTAGCTAAGCCAGCGCGTGTCAATCCCATTACGGGATGATTTATAGACCAGCACCCAATGAAATTGTTTAAAGCAGATTAGGTAGAGCCAACGATCACCACTAATATGACAAGCTGATGCGCTGTGACAGGTAACCAAGCAAACAAGTTCCTGAAATTCAGATTGAATTAGAATCCTAATAATCCTACAGGGAGCAGCGGATTCAATCAGGAAAGGAGAGAAAAAGGGAAGGAGGAAAGAGGAAAGGAATGAAGATTCTTCAGCCACATCTTTTGCGATTTATATGTCAGGAAGTATCACTCGTATGAGGGGAAGGAAGTGGAACAACACATAAGAAGTCTTTACCATCTTAAATGCAGCCAATGATATCACTGGGGTTGTGATGAGGCGTTTTGTTAGGATAAATAACCGAATTTCTTTCCTTTATGGAGATTTTGTATCCATCTAGATTTCTGGGGCCGTGTTTCAGAAAATAGTTCAGTTAAAAAAAAATGTATTACAATATCAAATATCCCAAGAAAAATATGTATTTTAACTGTTATACAATATGCATGTCCTATATTGCATTACATATAAATATGGAGCCACAAATAGAAATATTAATGTAATTTAATGTGCAAAGACTCCACTAAAGGATACGAAGGAGCCAGTGTCCCTATTGGCATGATAAAAGACTCCCTTAATGGTACAGATATTGTGTTCCAATAAAATCCCGTTTCGGGTCACGGTACGAGTAGAACATCAAGTGTTTAAGAAGAAGAAAAGTAATCAGAGAACGCACTAATATCTCTGAGAGATTTCACATATTCATCATTTGTCTGTTTGGCTGCTGTTTCCCGCTCATAGTGTCCTGTTTATTTGAAAATAATGAGAACAAAATGAGGAATAATGCCCCCTGTTTCTATTTCCCTGGACACATTAAACAGATTTTATCTAAATTATGGCATTAATGTTTAACTACGGCGTATTGTTTGTTAAATATGCACGATCATTACATTTTGGGGACAGAATTTTCCCACCTCCCCCTAAATGAACATGTATTATGCGTTTGTTGTTGTTTTCTTCTACATCTGGTTCTCACTAGATGCAATTAAAAAAAAAAAAAAAAACTTTTGATAGATTTTATTCTCTCATTTGAGTTCTGGCCCGCGCAATGCAACCGAATTAACCAGCCCTCAATTCTGCAGATCAAGGATGAATTTTTGCAGTTTAGTTCATGAACTGCAAAAGTGAGACCACGCCGGAATAACATGAACAATATTCCCCAGTTCAGTGGTGGATAAACTTATAAAAACACAGACGCATTTGGAGCGGCGTCTTCATGTGTCACACGATCTCTCGCTCGGGTTCTTTAAAGTGCCAAAGAAGCTCGCGTTCCCCTTTGTATGCACATATCACAGACATAAACTTTCCTTCATATCCCCTTGCATAAACAGTTGATTAAACTTGCCTCCATAAATGTCAGCAGTCTTTCTCCCTCTGATGAAGGGGGGACACAGAAGCGGGGTGGATGAGTGGGTGGAAGGATGGTGGGGGGTATGTGGGGGGCTACAAAGTTTCAGATGGGGATCTAATTAGGAGGCACACAGCCCGGGCTTCTCCCCACTCCTAATGAGGAGTTTGTTATGGCACGGGGCGAGCGGCGTGTGTCACGGCGGGGCCGAAGAGCGAGGCTGTGCGACCGTCGAGCAGCTCCCCAGCCGGCTCAGTGTGATCCTACACCTGCAAATCCCCGACACATTGAAACCAGGCCTCGTTTGATGTGCTTATTCTTTTCATGTTGGGGGAAACGGGAGGGACCGAGGAGCAGGGACCTAGTTGAAAAGAGGCAGGGGAGGGGGGGCTTTGGGAGGAGTGCTGAGGTCTATTAGGCGTTTTAATAATGTTAATTAATGAATAATAGGGTTTGTAATGAGCTACCGGCTGCATTTTATTCATGTGATTATCTCATCCGGCTCTCTGATTCTCTCTGCTGGGGCTGTCAGGGGAGAGCCGCGGTAACACAAACAGGTTTGCATCCTAAGTTTCCTGCTCAAGCATAAAGATGCACACGCACAACAAAAGCGTGCGTCCGCAGATACCGTCTCACAAGAAAGAGGACGGAAGACAGAGACCGATTTGGGTGACGTGTGACGGACTCCACTCAGCTTCAAGCAACCTCTTCTTAAGAGGAAAAGAACATCAGGCAGCTGATTTGCACGTGTGCCGACATCCAGATGCTGCAACAGCCATACACACAAATATTTCATAAGACTTCAACAGCTGTGTCTGTCCTATTGTGTCTCCCGTCTTAAAGAGATAGTTCAGAGTTATTAGAGGAAGGTTTTGTTGATGTCTTTCCTGAAGTAGATTCCAATACTAGCGTCTTCATTTGACATTCATCCAGAGTAGTTGGTCTGGACAGTTAATGACAAAACTTAAAATGATCAAGAACAAAGTTCATCTTAAAAACCACGATATTAATACAGTCAGGTTTACCAAACTTCACTTTATAAACCTTCAAGGTAGTCATTAAGGTTGTAGCAAGATCCATTTCCCAAGATGAAACAATACATGATTTGGGGTCAATTTAAGAATTTAAATTTGCTTAACAAGCCTCGTACTGTATTTTAAAGAATATGTAATCAGTGTAGAATATTCAAGTACAGGCTTGGCTCCATGTATTGGTTTTTTATGTTTGAATAATTTTGTTGAGTTCACATTGCTAAAAAAAAAACAAAAAACATTGGAAATGCTCCCGTTGGGTGTTTTAAAGCTACGGTATGTGACTCAAAAGAAAATCAGTAACACTTTATTTGAAGGGGTGTGTCATAAACATCACATAACACCTGTTACGAACATGAAGGAGTCTTCATGAATGTTTATGACTGTTGTCATGAAGTGTCATTTGATAAATAATGACTCTTTCAATGCAAAGTTCCCATAAAAGTTGCAATAAAAGTCCATTAAAAGTTTCAACTTTGCATTAGAAGTGTCATTATTTACCAAATGACACTTCATAAATATAAACATTCATGAAGACAGTGTCATGTCAAAAAATCTGTCTTTTACATACGTTTTGATACTATTACTATGTCGTGACAGTATAATATGTGAAAAAAATCAAGCTCCTCCATCTCCTCCTTGAGCTACTATAGCAATCTACAGAAATGCACTTGGTAAAAAACAACCAATCAGAGCCCGAGGGAGTGTCTTAGCTCTCTCAATCACCTTGTGCATGTGCTGCTAAAAACAACTTATCATTACAGAAAAAAAACATTTATCTACCGTCATCTGTGGCTATTCTAACTAGCTTTCCTGGAAAGTTCTTCTGTTGGGAAAATGCTGTGGCGTTGCAGAGAGCAAGGGGGGGTGTGTGAGCAGCATGCAGACATGAGTTACAGCACTAAGACCCTCCTCCTGGTTCTGATGTGATGTTTCTGACCAATCAGTGTATGTCTGTAGTTAGGACTTGGAGAAAGGAGAGCTTGATTCGTTCTCATATTATACTGGCACAAAAAAGTGACATTTTTAAGTAATAAGTTAAAAACACATCCTTTATAAAAGTTACATCTTGTAGCTTTCAAGGATCTTAAGAAATGATTAATTACTTAACAGGCTAATAAAAAACAGTTAACTATTAATAGTTTATACTTGTGTTACTTAATTAGTTCACACTCAGTGCATGCCATTGTATGCTTGTCAGCTGTCTTCATTTAGACCTTTAATAGCTATGTTAAAACCCTAAATTAGGTGTAAATTAGGTGATCAAATATGTCACAGTTTTACCCTAAACATCGATTTACACATATTGCAAATATAAAAGAAACAAAATCTGCAAATCCACTGGACCACAACAAACATTAAAATCATCTAATAATAGTGTTTTGTTTAAATTGTTACAACTTTTTTATTTCTTTAAAAAAAACAACTATTTTTATCTTCATGGCATTTTTAAATCACTTATAGGTTACAATCTCAGTATTATTTTTTTTATGGCCAACAATTGATGACAAAATCCCATCTGATCCCCATTTCCCATACAGATACTTGGCTTTTGTGGCCAGTTGCAAAAAGCATGGTGTTTTTTTTGTATTTGAAATTGAATTTAGTTTGCAGAAGTTTGCTGAGGTGTTTTCCCCTATCAGACTAGGCATTAGCTTCAGCCTCTTAGACAAACCAATATGGATTCAAACCACATGGAGACGCTATAAAAGTTTTCTGATGAGGGGATTTGGTGCTTACGACCTGTCAGCAGAACCTTATTTCAAAAGTCCCACAGTGTATATCCTATGTGAGTGCTGTTCTGCCCAGAATGAGAAGAGGTTCTAGCTCCGCTCTCTCTGAGTATTTAATGATCTTTTCTTTACATGGTATTCACCAGCTTCACCCCTCTGTCAAATAAGCTGAAGAGGCACACAGCAGCCACTAGTGGGCCTCAGGAAGACGTCAGCACTCTTGCTATCTCACCTCCAGAATGAGTGAAAAGCCTCCCTCCCTTCACACACTCCTGCTGTCTCACCAACACTTTTTACATGTTGGAAGGTGCACGAGGACCTCCCCCTCGCCAGAAACGTGCCACTCAGAGTTTGCACAGCCTTGCAAATGTATTGGTACCTCTGTTTCACATTCTCTCAATTTAATTCAATTCAATTCAGTTGAATTGTTGCTTCATAAATTTAATCTCAAGGCACTTTATCAAAAGAAGTCACTTCAGTTCGCTCACAAAGACATTCCAATTGATTGTCAAACAGTGCAATAAGCTTGGTTAATTATTGAAAGTTGTTAAAAACTTCCATCAACTTATTGACTTGCAGCAATCACTCCTCCCAGAGAGCATGCAGCAACAGCAGACGATTGCTTGTGTTGTGTCGTTGACTTCACAGCAATCCCTCAAACCGAGCATGCATGTCAAAGTTCAGACAAAAATGTAAATGTTTTATTCTGATTTTACATGACACACAAGGACACAGTAGCACATGATTGTGAAGGGTAGGGGAAATGATACATCACTTATATTTGTTTGATTTACTAATAAAAATCTGAAAAGTGTGGCTAGCATTTCTATTCTGTCTTCTTCACTCTGGTACTCTTAAACATAATCTAGGGCAGTTAAATGCCTTCAGAAGTAAATTAAGTAATAAATAGAGTACATCTGTATGTGATTCTAGTTCTAGCAATGTCTTCGAGGTTTATTAAAGAACAAAAGGGTACAAACGGAACATCAAAGACAAAAGATCAGACTGACTAAGAACAAAGATGTGAAGAACTTTAAAGATTAGGTTATGAAACAATTCATCCAAATTGAAGGACAACTGTACAATGGCAAACACATCACGACTTGGTCGTCCACCTAACCTGACAGATATGTTGCCCTCCCTGCTGCGGTTGGTGTCTCTGCGGTGTGTTGGCGGTCCTTGGAGTCCGAGGCTAGGGGCTGGACTTTGCTGTGAGGCTCATTCCCGGTGGCTGGTTGGCCGGGCCTGGGCACCCTGGCTCTGTCGGGCCTCTGCTAAGGGGTGGTGTGCTTCTGTGTCCATGGCTGGAATTGGATGTGGTGGCCAGCAGAGCCTGGGGCTTCTGCATTGTGGCTCCTGGGTGGTACCTGGGGTCTCCTTTGCTCTTTTCTAGAGGGTCGTTTGTCCCTGCGGTGGTCCTCCCAGGGCTCCCAAGCTCCTTGGACGTCTGTGGCTTCAATCTCCCCAACGTCTGCCCTGGGTCCTTGGAGGCAGATCTTTGGAGCCTCACACCCGGTATTGAAAATTCTTGTGGAGAAACCTTATATACCAAAGCGTGCTAACACACACACACACACCCACCCACACCCACACACACACACGCACACACACACACACACACACCCCCACACACACACACATTTGTGTTACTACCCCTATTATGACTTTGTATTGACTTCCATTCATTTCTGTAAATGGATTTATGCCTAACCCCACTGTTTTCACACCTTACCTTATTAAGAGTTCACTTGTTGCATTATTATAGTAGTTGTTTAGTGAAGAGTCCTACAAATGTACATAATTTCTCATTGCGTCAGATAAGCCTTCTTCAAAAGTGGAGTAGTTGAAGAGAAATATCAACGTCGCTGTTTGAACAAATTTCCATATAAAGCACAGCAACTAACTTCTGACCAATCAGACAACACTTCGCACAGAGCTCTGTCAAAATAGTTCAAGCAGGGCCTGGTGTCGAGTTTGGCACATGGATGCCTCACTGCGAACGCAATTAAGCAATTTTCATTTGTATATGACTAATTTTGGCACGTTACATGAAGTATGTCGGGCCTTAAAACCATATTCAATATCGTCTCCACTATCAAACATGGTGGTGGCAGCATAATGATAGGGGAACAGGGAAGCCAATCATAATCAATAGGAAGATGGATAGAGTTAAATACAGGACAACAACAGAAACAAACTTTTGAGAGTCTAGTAAACACTTCAAAATAGGAAGCAGGAAAACAACCCTAAATACACAGTCAGAGGTACAATTATGGAGAGATTTAAAAGCATATGAATTTAATAAAATGTCCAAGTCAAAGCCCAGACCTAAATCAAATTATGATCTCAAGCAATACCTAAAAAACTGATGTTCCAATCTACATGAGTTTGAGATACTTTGCAAAGAAGAACTGTGAACATTCTTTGTCTCTAGTTGCAAGTTGGAGACATTCCCTCACAGCAAAGTCCACACATTTTTCAGATTGAATTGTTTTTAGGCAATTGAAACCACAAATAATATTCCTTCCACTTTGTAAAGTTGTACTGCTTCTTTTTGGTCATCACACGAAGTCAGAAAATCATATATTGAAGTTTGTGTTTGTGGCAATTTGTGGCGTTAGTGCAATGGACATGTCATATTTAACAAAATCTAGATAAATATCAGTGGAAAAAAAATTATGAATTGAGTTATTGTTACTGACAGATATTTTATTAAGTTAGAAATTAAAAGGTTATATTCGCTGCAACTTTCACAGTGTTGCAATTTTCAAAACTTTCTTTTTGTAAGCCGAAGAATTTAAAACTTCAAACAACGGGCAGAACTGGCACACTTCACGGTGCACAATAATAGAAATAAATTAATGAGGTCAACGTGTTAATATTATCTTACGGTGGGTGAAAAAAATTGCAATCATTGAGCTCTTTCCTCAGATGGAGAGCTGAAAGATTCCCATCTCCATTCGTTTGCTTGTTGGACTGAAATAAAGTCGTCCATGGGTGTTGGAATCCTATAAACCGTCATCCAGATCTGTAAAGATTCTCATTAAGCCAGCCCTCTTTGTCATCTGGAACACGTAGTCGGCCCACATTGTTCCCGTCCGCTCTTTCTCCGCGACTCTTTCCCGGGAGCGGGAACAAAAGGCGGCCCCGGCTCCCAATCAGCGCCTCATGAAGGAGGGGGGATCCCACTCAGGGTCTTAATCAGTGCACTGCTTAATAGAGAAACACTTCCCAAATATTATTAACCTCATCTGTCTGTATTAGGCCCTAATGGCCTCCCCCTCTTTGTATTGTCTTTTGCGGCAGCTGGTAATGTACATATATATTAATCCACTCGCTCTTCGTGTCTGCCGAGAGATTGCGCGGCAGCACTCGGAACAAACGGTGCCCTTCAGAGAGCGAGGCAGACACAGGTTAGGGAGCCACTAATTAAATGTCAGACTTGACAGATTAAAATTATGAAATTTAAAATCTGCAAGTGGCTCTTTGTCATTGTCAAATTAGGAGCCTGCGCCACGTGATGAAGGGGAAGGAGACGGTGAGCTCTAATGGATTGAAAGGCAATGTGCTTTAACAGCAAGCGGCTCTCAGTGAATAAAGATTTTGCTGCTCCTGCCTCAGGTGGAATGGCTGCATGTTCAATACCCCCCCCCCCCCCCCCCCCCCCCCCCCCCCCCCCCCCCCCCCCCCCCCCCCCCACCCCCGCCCACCCCCCCCCCCCCCCCCCACCGCCCCGCCCCCC